>OLKM01004211.1:0-24249 GCA_900291075.1 Melanogrammus aeglefinus | reverse complement strand
ACCATTTGCATATACTAATGTGACTGTTCTTGTGGTGTAACACTGCAGACACATGAACAAAGTTCTAGCTACTAAAAGTATATTCATGCATGTGTAAAAGGATAATCTAAAGATACTTAACATTACATTGCTTCGCTCATATAGAGCAGCAAAGTGTGTCAATTTTGATCTATTATTCATTTGGGGTGATGTCTATTGAAAATAACCTCATTCCATATTTCATAGACAACGATCGGTACCTATCCCATTCATACAGTACAAATCATCCGCCTTTTCCGGCCACAAGCAAAGGTACTTTGACTTCTGCTTTAGAATGGTGTGGGTTGGATAAATCCTCAAGCAGTAAAATACATTGTTGGAACTTGATTCCAGAGCTCAATTCTGACGTTTTTTTTTGTTTTTATTTCGGGTAACATCCATCTCCATGTCTTCCTGTTGAGACACAACTCATCTTCTTGGCTCGTAGGAATAAAACCATCAGACTGTGATCGGTGCGAGCCCAGCACTGCCAGGAATTCCGATCAGCTGTCATAATTAATATGTCGCGATGCGGCGTTGATGAGGTACGATGTAATTCTGACGTGCGCTGTCATACCCACTGCAAGGGCCTGAATGCATCCTGCAGGGGAAGCCATGTCTCCTACGACTCCAGAGGGTCGCACTTCGGCCGAGCTGAGGAATAACTCTGAGAGGTGAAGCGTACGAACCTGCGGTCCTTCGACAAGTTGAAGAGTGCGGAAGGCATCACACCACTTTGGTGCGCACTGCAAACTGCGTAAACGGACAATCAAAAGTACAAGCGTGCACTCTCCATTTGTTCTCTTTTACGACAAGTCACCTCTCTCTCGCGTCCATGTCCAACCATTTAAGCTCCAAATACAGAATCGCACTTGTGATGACCCCGGGATCAAGTTTCAGCAACTGACGGGAACTCATCTTTCTCTCCATAACTGGGGCCGTCCGGCCCTGTATGCCTTCAAGGGTGCCTCTTCATTCCTTGGGTAAGAATGACGTTTGCCTTTAATGATGCTTCAAATCTAGCAGCAAGTGCAGAAAACTTCTGATCTTATTTATTTCAAATTATGTACTTACAAACCGCCCCATAGAGGGCAACGGTGGTCGGGGATGAGGATGGCATGCACCGTCTGATAGTTGATGCAGATATGTGGTGTCAGTTAGGAATTTACGACCATTGGTCAGTAATGAGGCCCCACCAGGGCAAGTGTTGAGACAGTAAGAGCAGTGTACTCGCAGGTCATATAATTGTAATAAATTGTGCAAACCTGCCCACAAATATCATTTGAAGTTGGGGAGACAGTCGCCTGTGAAAATACATTACTATTACCCGCTGTTAAGATCTATCGCTTGGTTTGCTCATGCTGCTGATTCCGTTTCTTCATGGATACAAACAACAGTAAAGGTGCGCGTTGGAAGCATCGTTCAAACAGATCCTGATTCTCATTTCATTTATGACGTAAGTCCAAAGGACACGCTTTCATTATGTGGACGGCGCTTGTCAATGTATTCTATTTTTTCTCTGTGCATGATCGTTCCACCCCGCTACCATTGTATGTACCACGCGGCATACTGCCTTTATTCTTTATGACGTCTTATTGTGTATATGTCTTGCCTCACATTTACACATAGTCGTTTCCATATGGAGAATAGAGAGGCTTGAAATAGGGTGCATAGATCTTTCTGAAAGTGTTCTTTGTGTTGTTCTCTGTAATGCTTATGAAACAGGCTCTGATCGATGGAAAAGATCACTGTGGAGCTGAGAGTGGTTTAAAGGTGGCGTTACCGGAACGGCAAACACCACGGGGCTGTGCACCCTGCTCGCCAGTTCTAACCCAAGTTTCATCGACATTTTGCATAGTGCTGTTCTAACATGTAAGTGCTTATCCTGGCCCAAAGAATTATTGGTCTGTCCGGAAGAAAATGCCGTACCCCCATGCTAACCTTTTATATCCCCAGCTTCTGCTCCCCCACCTCATCGCTGGACTGAAAGAGCGAACGCTCACCAAGTTGTGCTGTTTGGATCAGGAAAAAAATCACAAATCCCTGCTCTCCCAGGAGTATATTATTTGTTGATTTGTTTACACACCTTTTGTTGTGAAAAATGTCTACTGTAAATAAGTAAATGCGCAAAATAAAAATGTCTCCCGATTCTTTGTTTCATACTCGTAATTTAACATTAAATGGCCGTTCTCCTATGATGATGGCTTTGGTTGGCCATTTCCACGATCTGGACCATTGTGAACCCAACTAAATGGTCTGAGTATCCTTAATATTAAGGACCTTTCTATTAAAGTAATTGATTTATTTATAGAAAATAGTAGATCACAGTTTATAGCCTTGCGTAAGCACACACCAAATTATATTTGCAACGCCTATGGTGTGTGTTGGTATGTACTATACACGTACTGATGTGCGTGGTGATTTGGTATAGGCCCACCCGAGGTCTCTAGTCCAGTGTGGCTAAATTTGGTATAAGAAGTGATCAGTTTCTTGCGGTGTTCCCATCTACGCCTACTGCCCTATTACTGGAGCTGTGGCCCCCCCTCTTATACTGTCGACCTCTGTACCGAGCTCACACTTTAACGCATCTCTCTGGTAATTCGAGACTGCTTAGTCACACATCTAAACAAACTGGACTTTATTTTACTTGGTTTTATTTTATCATCTTCTTTGATTCCTCGGTTGATTGCAGCCCTCGATTTGTACTGAAGACCCGGCGAGGTAACCCAGAGCGTATCTGATCTGGTTGGCCCTCTCACTCGACCACAACCGGCCCAAGCGATACTGGTGCTCGAACAGCCCCATGTTTCTTGTGTTGCTCGTCGACGCCAAAACTCGCGGGTTCCTGGCAGAGCTAAGAGGAGATCGGTGCGCCTAATCAAGGTGTGCACTCTCACGAAGGTGAGTGACCCAGGCAATGATGACGTAGAATCACAGTACCACATTCAACGTATGGGTGTTGATCACTCTTGGTTTGCTACTTATTCCCCTTTAATATTAAAAAAAAAAAAATAGTAACGCCGTTGTTATGATAAAAAACTGGAAAAAGAACGACATATTTGCATAACTGTTTTGGCAAAACTTTATGCAGTTGTGTATTATGGCCAACATTAAATGATCATGGTCTATACTTGAATCAGAGGACAGGTCCTGGAATCCTAGCTTTAGCCTAGTTATAACAAATGTCCTCATAATACCTTTCAGTTACCCGATTTACACACTATTTTCCGCTATGCAGTGGATCCAATCAAGGACCTTAATGTAAAGTAATTGATTGAGGCCTTAATATGTGTTATGGTTTTATTATTTAGTGTTAATGACTATAGACTGAATTAATAGCCATGACGGATAATGAAAACAGCTGTTAAGTCCGCAGAATGGACACGGACAACCGTGAATGCGTACCACCGCAAAATGGTTAAATGAAGCATATCGTGGTTCTTTCGCAAGCGACCGTGGCGCAGCACCTGACTAGCCTCAGTAACTTCTTAAGCTCCTCACTCCTCCGATTTTCTCATTTTAAGAGCTGTCTCCATGTTCTCCTAACGGGAGAATCTATTCAGGGCAGCGATCTAAGCACGGCATGGGTTTGTTATAGCGCAGGCTTGCCACACCACAGGTAATTCAGTTTGAGTTGGAACTGAGAGCTACGGAGGTTGCCATTGGCAACAGCATTGTGACGAATTGTCTTACATATCTAGTTGCCAACACATTTTCATCGTTGATGTTGTAACAGGACCACGATGCCCAGTCTGTGTTCAACACCGCCTTGAATTTGTGGCCTGAAATCCTCTTTCTCTAAACCCTCACCAAGCGTCCGAGCCCTTAGCCAATGGAGAACATACATCGCCGCTGCAAATCACAAAGCCTCATTCACCGCGGCAAATCGATCATGACATTCACTTGTAAACGAGAAAACCAGGAGACATGATTCTCATGGTTTTTGACCTCACCAACTATCCTGCCTTAAAAAGCTTTAAAAAGAAGGCGAGAGAATGCGGACGAAAGTAAATCAGTGTGCTAAGAATGTATGTTTGGGCTCAGAACTAAGCAACGGCCACGAGACAGTCAGGAACCCCCCCATTGCCAGCCCTCGGAACAGGGCTGTGGTCTCGCTCTCCTCACTAATCAAAGCTTGTGCTGTGATTGATGTCCATCTGCATGGATGATTCCATCACCGGCGTATGTGCTGCCGTTTTCGTCCATGGCTTGATGGAGCAAGATGACCTCCATCCAATCTTAACTGACACTCTTGAGGCCGCTAAGTAGGGACGTCAAGCAAACCGTGACATGAAGGGAGATAAAGGACTACTGACAAACAAAGTACTAGTCTCAGTTTGGGTCCTCAATGTGGGAACTGGTCAACAACACACAATCACGCAACACACAAATGTTGTATTTGTTCTGTCGTTGCGTTCCAGTGCCCACATCCAGGGTTGTGGTGGATCTGGGCTGCCTCATGGGTGGTGAATGCCAGGGGTGAGGTTGGGAATTGGTTTTGCTGTGATCTTCAAGAGCAGTTTGGTCTGGCATACAGCGGAGTTGAGAAGAGCGGGACCAGGACTATGAGTACCGCGTCACCTTCGCCCTGCTGGAATGAAGCCATGTCCTTCACATCCTGGTATTCGCTCTGGACCACTCGAACGCCCAAGGGCTATAGTGGGATCTTCATGATCCTGGTTCGCGGACCAGTCCGGTGTGTAGCCTGCCACATATGTCACCACCAGGAACACACAGGGTTCCCCTCTTGAAAGATAAGATACACTGGAACCACCAATCAAATCATTTCTACTCCGGCAGGTGAGTACAGAAGATGCTTCTACCGCAGAACGCGTGCCCAACCGTTGAAAAAAGAGTTTTTGGCGCGGCCGGCCACTGTGAAGGATGAGTTTTCGTTTTCGCACGGCACGGTGAGGTGAGTTCCAGAAAAAGGTCAAAAAACAAAAATAAAACCAGGGGCATTTGCGCCGGTCCACATTGTACGTGTTCACGACCAGGCTGGCTATATCCCAAGCTGTGACCTTGTTTTCGAAGAGGTTTTCTGGTAAAAGGAGCCGTTGTTTTGCTTGCGCACCAGAGGACAACATCCTGTCTGCTGGCTAACCAGCGTCATGTGTCGTCGCTCTCGGCGGCCGCCCCGCTCACACAGGCCGACAAGAGCTGCGGCGGATCCAAAGCTCACAGAGTCAGAGTCAACAACATGCCTACCACCGCTGGTTTTCATGGTCGCTCGAGACCTGTGGGCGCGGACTTCTGACTATATTTGCCTAACGTGTCGCTGTCGTCTGTGGTGGCCTATTGCTTTTAACTCTTTCTTGTGCTTGCTGCATTTTCAGGGCAGGGTTAAACAGGTGAGTCACTTTTCAAACGATTATGGCTCATTGATTACTGGAATCTGTTTGTGGACATTCCTTGTACACCATGCTCGAGTGCAGGGCTTTTATTTCACCCAGTTAACATACCCCATCATGATTTGTCCTCAAAACACTGTTGAGAAACGGGGTGAATTGAGTTTATGTGTGTACATGCACACAAACCCCCTGCCCACTCTCTCTCTCCCCCCCCCCCCCCAGGGTGAAGGTAGAGATCAGCGTAGAGAGCAAGCAACCAGACCTACAGGGAATCGCTTTCCCCGCTTCAGGCAACAGCCAGGAGAGCCCTTCAACAACCTGGCTCAGAAACGCTCAACTTATATCCAACGGTGAGCTCAAGCCACAGGACGTAGTGTCCCGTGCAAACTCTATCAAATGTGTGAAAAATATCTACATGCAATTTTTTGTACATTTACCTATCATGTACAAATCAACAAATGAACTAACGTAGTTAAGGTTGCCTGTTGACTCCTGGCCGGGGACTACAGCTGGAAATTAGCCAAACAGGTTAAGGCCCTGTCCACCAAACTATGAACAAATAAACTAAACTAAACCTAGCTAAATTATGCTTGTTTGTTTGTTGCAGAGGTTGGATGTGGAGAAAGAAACGATTGAGCTGGTCCACGCTAACCCAACGGACACCCGGGACCTGCCCGGCAGGGTGCCCACCGACACGCCCAGATACCACTTCTTCCTCTACAAACACTCCATGAGGGAGACTACTTGGAATCTGTCGTAACGCGGGGACAAACTCACTAAAGGGAGGGTTACTGGCTGCGTGCACAACGCTCGGGGTCACAGATCCCAGCACAGTGACACTGACACGCTTTCGTTTGAATCGTCATACCTGATACGTGATCAATGTGTACTTCTGTGGGATTGTTGTTGTTTTTGTTGCAGTGTTTATCTACTCCATGCCTGGGTCAGCTGTAGAAATCAAGGAGAGGATGTTTGTATCCAGCTGCAAGAGCCGACTTCTAGAAAGATGTGCTAAAGATTACCATTAGAAGTGGCTAAAAAAGTAACCGACTAAAGGGGCAAATGGCAGCAGCACAGGAATTTCCAGTGGTTTAGAAAGACTAATATGCGGGATTCGAAATTATCTAAAGTATCAGAGCACAATATCATTCTGAAAGTTATTCATAAGAGCGATCATTTCCTGTTGTGAGCGACAGAATAGAAAACAAAGAAACGTTTTTGGGCCATTTGGTGA
The DNA here is from genome assembly GCA_900291075.1 of Melanogrammus aeglefinus. Lineage (NCBI taxonomy): Eukaryota > Metazoa > Chordata > Actinopteri > Gadiformes > Gadidae > Melanogrammus > Melanogrammus aeglefinus. Next base: position 17,646 of record OLKM01004211.1, on the reverse strand, counting down.
TTAATATATAGACCCATTTATAAAGGGCTTACCTGAGATAATAAAAATCCTTGTTTAAACTTTGGGCTAAAATATGAGGAGCTACAGTACCCTGTGGTTAACACTTTGGGCTAAACCTGAGAGCTAATCTTTGGTTAAACTCTGGGTTAAGACTGGAGAGGCCCAGAAAGCTCATGACCCTAAGGTTCAACTCTAGTATGTCTTCTCTTTGCCTCGCAGTCGAAGAGAAAATGGGAGACGAGCTGAACAGAAGACTTCCTCTACGAAGAAGTCCATCCCAAGCAGCATGCACACAAGCAGGCTTTTGCTAGCCCAAGGGTCCGGCGGGGAAGAGGGGAAACCAACGCCCTATCCGCGCAACGGGAGAGAGGAAGCAGGAGAGCTAGAGAACGTTTTAGCTCAAACCTTCTTTCATCACACTCTTCCATGTTACTCATATCTTGTGACACATATTGCAGGGTGAAGCAGAGAGCATGTGTAAAAGGATAGGTTTTCCATTTGTAAATTGTCCCACCATGGCAAAGGATTGCCCTTCATCGAGTTGCATTAGGGCAACACAGATGTATGTGACGATATGGCCATTTCATGTCACCTCTAAAGTGGTCATACATCTGATCTTTTTACCCCCGTTAATGTGAAGTGTGGTTATTCTAATCTCCATCAGTTTCTTTTGAATTTGTTTGTGTCTTGTTTTGTACCATATATTGGCCCCAATCCTCTAAACTGGATGAAAACAAATAGTTCAGTTCTCTTGTCTTCCCTCCAGTCCAACTTTTGTATCATCCAAGTTTATTATAAAAAAACGAATGATTCAAAATAAAAAATCTTGTTTGTACGCAAGTTTGATTCCCTCATACGCAGGTTTGATTTATTTTATATTATTAACAGATGATACAAAAGTGAAACGCAGACGCCTCTCAGAATAGCATTTAATGCATGCAATGCGATGGAATGCTTTATCTTGCTTATTATTTTTCTTGCATGGGTCTCGTTTTTAATACTGTTTTCAGAGGTTCGTTCAGATTTTTTAAAGTCAGAATCGGTTATTGTTTTAAAACATATGGATTTTGTTAGCACATCTGTTGGAATTTTTTTGTCCAACAAGACCGATTTAATCCATCTGAAACCATCGTTTCATGCATATCTAAGCTAGGGCAGAATCGAAATAAACCCACTAATTCCATTCCATTGGTGAATTACACCCAAACATAGCAAGATCGAGTCACTATCCGTACATTCCAATGTCACTACGATATATCAACTAATATCTCACTCTACATCAGTATCATCCCCAGTGTCAAGGCTTTAAGCGACCAAGGAGATGAGAATGGGCGAGGGCCAAACTCTACACAGGAACCACCTGAGTGCTCCACACACAAAAAGCACTAGTAAGTCACATTGCTCTCTCCTTGTGCTTTCTAGCAAGTCTGCACGTCTCAACGATCCCGCGCTTCCGCCTCTTTCAGGGAAAACCCTGTCATACTATGCGGCTTTCAAGTAAAGACTCGTTTCTTATTAGCTTAAAGGGAAAAGCTCCCCGCAGTTCTTCTTTGATAAAAATATCTCACAACGTGGTGCACGTTTCAAAATCTGTGTGTGTTTTCGGAAATAATCAATCCTTTGAAATTGTATTATGACTTATTATATATTATAACTACTACTATATAATATATATGATATATAACTAGTATATTACAAGTTATATATTCATAACTTGTATTATTGAAATATTATATAAATGTTTTTCTTATTTTTCTCATATTTCACAAAACTATTAGGCCTATATTCTGAAATGCTCAAGTTGTTTTGATCTTATTTTCAAAATAAAATCCTAGAACGCAAGACAACATGCGTAGGCCTAAATAGTGAGACAAAGCAAATACAACTTATCTGGAGGTTTGAGTGGAAAGCTTTACAACATGAATTGATTTTCCGAGAGATAAAACTAAAGCGATTGAACGGTGAAAACGAATTAATTTGGGAAAACAAATATATATATATTTTTAATTTGGGACATTAATGTAAGATCAACTCAAATCCAACAATAAGTCACATTGTAGCGTAATTTCACAATATGTTTTTAAGAGATCATTATTTTGTTGCCTGCAATTAGTTAAACAAAACTCCTTACCAAAGAAACCATCGCGGTTTTGGATTTCATCATACCAAAGGAGAAAATCTACTATTTACTGGAAACAGAGCCTGTGTGCATTCCTATTCAATTAATAAGTAGTAGGCGCCGATTTCTGAGAATGTGGGATAGGCCAAACACACAGCCAATGGCGCGAGATAACTTCGGCAAATGCTATCATGATATTGGAAGTGGGATAGCGGGCTGTGGGTCTTGCGATTGTCCTGCTGGAAGCCGCTGGTTCAACCGAGTGGCATGGACGGGGGGGAATCATAAAACCCCGGTCGCATACAACATTAAAAAACCACAAAAAGGTCACAGGGTTAAACACTAACAATAACAGAATAGAGGAATAAATAAGGTTTCGACGCCCTGCTTCCGACCCGTTCTGTACGCGCGGTGATCCAACAGGAGTCCTGTGCGCTCATGTGACGTTCAGAGCCGCTGGTGAACTGAAGAGTTCTCAGAATAGAATTCTAGGAATTGGTGATTTTTTAAGAAGCCAAGCCTAAACACTGTGTCCTTCACACGTTTGCGTCGCATTCGGGAGCCAACACTTCACGTCCGTATGCAGCAGCGCTCAGGGTAGTTGTATCATATTTTATTTAGGTCTTGGTCTATGTTCTAGCGTTGTTGGACGTTTAGGGACTATATATAACATTAGATAGATACGGTCGCGTTTACTTGAACAGAGAAATCTAGACCTTCTACCAATGCGCTCAGCATTTCCGCGTCTTGACGCTGCCAATATTTCCTGTTGGGACCGACATAATTTCTTGTAAAAGTAATTTATTTTGTCGCCTAGGCATATGCATTTATTATTTTGTGGAAGAGGAATCGTCAATTGGAATTAAGCTGCCGGATTCAGTATGATTCTTTGTGTTCAAAGGTAAGGTGCAATTATTTTTGTGAGAGAACATAATGTTTTGTTCAGACCGATCAACCATTTACCAGACTCTTCATAAGTGTCTACGTTTTTTTGTGTTACTTTTACAGCATCATCGTATGTCAAACATATACAAAAAAATAGCCTAATAAGGAATAGAATAGTGTACCACAACATAAAACTAAGTTGCAAACACTTGTGGCAAAATTAAAATACACATCAGCTTAAGTTAATGACCCAAGAATAATAAAAAAGTATATTGCCCTTTGATCTAATTCGTGTTATGAATATTAGCCGACTGAATAAATATTACCTACAAGTCTAACCCTCTATAGCCTTCCAATAGCAACCATTGAGTCATCTTCACTTAAAATACATTTTCAACTGAAAAATTGCCTAAAAAGCTAACAACCAGACAAACCCAAATAAATAATTGCTTTGAATATATTTTTTATTTTTGATCTTCCATACCTCGTTACAAACAATATCCACATTTTGCATTTCTATTTGTTAAAATAATATTTATAGTTTATTTAGCAAAATAGATGAATTATTGCCTATGTAGTAGACCTGCTATATGTGTTGACGTTGAACATCAACACATATCAGAAAGGCTTTCTGTTTTCGAATCACTTTATAACCAACACTCCCCTTTTCCCTGATCAGTCCTAGGACTCATCTGCCTACTCGTGCCCCATCGACTGCACTCCCCCTGGGCATGCGACCAGGAGCCGTGTCCCCACCCCACTGCGTACAGAGCCCCCCTCTGATATGGGACCCCACCAAGGACCTCCGGGCAATAGCCAGCAACTTCTGTCACCTAGAAAACTCAGGTAGAGTGACACATGAGTGACAAACCAACCAGAATACAACAACACATAGTGCTTATCCAAGATCGTGGTTTTATTTTCCATATTACCCCATGAGAGCTCTCAGTTTAGATTATAAGACGTATAAATATATAAATCCAAACAAAGGCTTTATAAACTCTTCTCAGTATACGAATGGTGATTATGAGCCACTCCTCATACAGAACCAGTACTAACTCTCCGTGTGTGTGCAGGGTGGTACTGGGGGGCCATCACTGCGGCCCAGGCGCACGCCGCCCTCCAGGGAGCCTCTGAGGGGGCCTTCCTGGTGCGGGACAGCAGCCACCCCCAGTACATGCTGACCCTGTCCGTCCGGACGGCGCGCGGCCCCACCAGCATCAGGATACAGTACAGCCAGGCTCAGTTCCTCCTGGACTCCAGCCCCCCCGCCCGCCTGGGGATGCTGGCCTTCCCCGACGTGCCCAGCCTGGTGGAGCACTACATGGGCCCGGGCCGCAAGGTCCGAGAGGAGAAGGCGGAGGACACGGGCTCCTCCTGCAAAGCCGCGCAGCAGCAGCAGCAGCAGCAGCAGCTTCCGCCGCCGCCCAAGCAGCCGAGCGCCAACGAGGCCTCGGTGGTGTTGAAGCTGCGGACCGCTGTGTACAAGTCCCAGGGCTTCCCCTCGCTGCAGCACCTCACGCGCCTCACCATCAACAGACACTCGGACCACCCCGAACGGCTGCCCCTTCCCAGGCCGCTGCTGGGCTTCATCAAGGACTACCCCTTCAAGGTATGATGGAAGGGGCCCCCTGGGGCCGGAGCCCTCAACGGAACAAAGGGAACCATAACACTGGTGCGGCGGGGAGGGGATCTTCCTTCGAATGACTCCTTCGGGGGTGGGGGTGGGGGGAGAGTCACAAGAGCTCTTAATGCTGGACGCAAGGGCACACGGTGGAGAACAAACACTTGACACTTGTGTCTGGATTTAGACTTGATTTGTCCAAGAGTCGGCGGCACGGTCCGCCTTCAGGGTGAATTGCAAAGAAACACTTTGGTACTGTAGATGTGTGGATTTTCCACATCTATTCTACCCCCATTGGTTCTGGATGTGCACAATGTGCACAACTCCAGAGCCGTCCATTGTTTTTGTTCATTTTGTCATTATTAGTATTTTGTACCTTATTCTGTCTCAACATTTTTCTATTAAAAAGAATCAACTGGAGGGCAACGTGTGGGTTGCTTTATTTTTTCTTGCACTTGATATTCTTTGGCTTATTTTTCATACCCCTAAAACGGCATTTTGTTATTCTAGATATTCGCGCAGACTGCGACCTTTGAATCGACAAATACTTGGGCGGCCTTGAAGTGTGTGAGAAGTACATTGCGTGAGAGACGAAGGCCAAATTGTATGTTTTCGGTTAACAATCTGCATGTGCGGGAGTGGTGAGCGCGCGCGGAGGGGAGGGGAGGGTCATTCATCAGCCGCTTCGCAGAGGCAGGGAGCACTTTCTAGGAGCCGCAGATTCCAGGAAGGCCGCTTCTGAGAAAAAGCTTGGGCAATTAACTCAAGCCTTGAGCTTGCCTCTCTCTTGTGGCGTGCGCGCAGTTTTTGGTGATGACACCACACACACACACACACACACACTACCGCCCGGCCCCCAACCCTCTCGGAAAAAAAACAGGAGGCAAATGTATATTAATACAAAAGGGAGAGTGTTTATTGATGGTGAGCAACAGTGTGATTGGAACCTTAATCTGTGGGGGGGGGGGGGTAGGCAGTCCTCAAGTGGAGTCTTTAACGGTAAAAGGTCCAGACTTTGGGTCGCCGAATGAGGTCTGTTCTGCCCCGCATCGTGTTACCGCTCCCTCCGAAGGATGCAGAAGCGGGGCCTGGGGCAGAGGAAGTTCTCCGTCAGTAATACTGGGAATGATCCGTGTCTGGACTTGTGGCTGCGGACACCACAGTGAACCGAGACGCAGCCTACGTCTGAGACAAGCGCATGCACGCAGACACTGCTGCCCTTTAATCATCAAGAATGTGTTTATCACTGTAAAGCTAATGACTGTTTAGCCTTGAGTGAAGACCGGGTAGCAGTGACCCAGATCCTTCCTCCAGACCAACCTGTTTGTGATGTCGCGCCGTGTTTCCAGGTAACTCAGCCCGGGGACATGATCCTTCACCCACTGTTGGATTAACGGGGGGTGTCTTGGGTCCACCTCCAGATAAATATGTCTGGAAAGGGCAGGGATCAGAACAAAAGGGGACTCATTCAATAGCGCCTTTCCATAGCCGTGCCATCCGGAGTGCGTCTCCTCCGGGGTCCTATGACCCGTTCCCTGGTTCACAGATGGAGCAGACCCCTATTGAGTTTTATGAGAAACACCCGTGTTGTTCCTAGAATGACGCATCCGTCAAAAAGGGTCTGGTGAATTCACAGTAGACATCATCAGAAATAGCACGATGGAAAATAACTGTTAGAATTGTGCTACTGGGAATTATTTTGAATAAGCCGAACTGAGGGGACGTTATATGTGTGTAAATGAGCGGAGGGAGGACGGGCATTACCCATGAATGGATAACATCTTGGGAGCCGCTGTCAAGATCTGCTTGATCACGTCCAGGCCGTCCTCACCTCCATCTAGGGCAGCGTGGTCTTCAAACCTGAGGGTGTCACCGTGGTTCAGTACTCAGAACCCCTAAGCCCACCTCGGCCGAGGGGAAATCAGGAAGACACAGGTCTTGGCTCAGGCTTTTTAATTTATGGAAATGCTATCACTTTCAAAGCCATGCTTTTTAATTTTAGAAACGGTATGCAGGTCTCAAAAGGTCTCCGGATAATATATCTCGGTATTACCACCCAAATACAATAAAACATCCATGTGTAACAGTCACATAAACGAAGGATGGGAGCTGATGTTTCATAACACATCGTCGTCCGTTATCCAATTGCAGATGACTGACAAACAGTGTAAGCTCTTGGCTCGTTACCTTAGGAGTTCAGGTTCCAGGAACGTCATATCTTCTGAGAACAGGTACGGAGGATTGCTGACCAAAGTTGAGATGGAGTCACCCAGACTCAAAAGGACTTCAGGTTCTTAAACATGAATCATAAATCAATTTTTCTGATTTATTTCATTACATACAGAACATTATAATAATTTCATTTTAGGATCAGAGATGTTAGGAAAAAGCAAAGCCTTATTTATTCAGATCCCACTATTGTCGTTCACCTTGGCCTCACCTTTCAGAACATCTACTTGATGAATCAGCAGTCTGTCTTCAAGGCCTAATCTGTCGAATAAGGGTCAATGAGAGTTGTAAAATGGATTACCCTAATGTATTTCAATAGATTAAGAGTAGTACACAAGATGGCTACCTTAATGCGTTCTCTCTTGTCAGATCCACTGCATGCTTGCTTTGATCCAAGGCAATGGCTCTAAGCTGGGGCAGATGAAACAATGATAGATTATAAGGACAAGCTGCTATTTCAGCATCAAAGGTAATACCGATGTAATGTAGGCAAGGCAAGGCAACTTTATTTATGTAGCAGTTTTCATACACAAGGCAGACTCAAAGTGCTTCACATATAAACATTGTCATACAATAAAAGAAAATAATAGATAAGTAAAAGAAATGAGTAAAATAGAAAGTGCAATGTATTTAAGATCAGATCAACAGTCTCTCTGGTACCCACGTCGGAACTCCAAACCGACCTAAAGGAACTTGGTCCTTTCTCTGGGACTCCAACCCGAATTCTAGTACTCTATTCTAGGACTCTAACCCAGACACACGTCGGGACTGTAACCACAAACCAAAGGCCTTATTCTGGGACTCCAACCCAGACAGAACTCAGGCCTTTCTCTGGGACACCAACCCGACCTAAAGGAACTTGGTCCTTTCTCTGGGACTCCAACCCAGATTCTAGGACCCTAACCCAGACAGAACTTGGGTCTCAAACCCTTATCCTTTCTCTCTGGTAGAAATATAAAATAAAGGGAAAGTTAAAAAGGCATTTTAGTAATAAATAGAAAATAAAGGCAAAGTTAAAAATGCTTTTTAGAAAGTACAATGTATTTAAGATTTAGCAGAAAGCTAAAGCAAACATAAAAGTCTTCAGTCTTGTTTTAAAGGTGCTCAGAGTTAGGGAAAGTCTTAAATTCTCCAGGGAGTTTATTCCAGCTATTTGTTGCTTAGTAATTAAATTCTGCTTTCCCATGTTTCGTGTTTACTCTGGGGATAATTAACAGATTGGTCTCAGAAGATCTTAGTGGTCTAGAATGATTATGTAGTGGAAGCATATCAGTTAAATATTTTGGGCCTAAACCATGTAGGGATTTATAGGTTAGCCACATGATTTTAAAATCAATTATCTGGCCTACAGGAAGCCAATGTAATGATTTAAGAATTGGTGTAATATGTTAAAAATGTTTAGTCTTCGTTAGAACTCTATCAGCAGCATTCTGAACAAGCTGAAGCTTAGAGTTTGTTTTGGGAGACCTGTAGGGAGACCTTTGCAGTAATCAAGCATACTAGTGATAAAGGCATGTACAAGTTTTTGTAATGTACAGGGGACAAAGTTGCTAAACTGCATTTTACTTGACATTATTGGAAGCGATTCTATAAATTGCAGTTTGTTAAGTAATCTTTGTCATTTCCCCCAACCACTTCCCAAGAAAATCTCAAAAGAGAAGTTAATCTGTAACTCCAAAGAGCATCTTCTATAATCTTTACACAAACATCTTAACGCAAGATGCTATTGTGTAAAGAGCACAATGTTACCATAAATAGGCACTTATTGCCTATTGTAGAAGCATATTCACATTTCTCTACCCTGTGTACACACACACACACACACACACACACACACACACACACACACACACACACACACACACACACACACACACACACACACACACACACACACACACACACACACACACACACACACACACACACACACACACCTTACCCGAGGAAGGTCTTTCAGCAGACTGAGCGTGATGGCTCCAGAACCACAGCCCACTTCTAAGCATGTCAGCTGAGGTTCACCATGCATTCCAGTGTCCTCTTTTCCATGGAGGTCTGCAAGCACTAGTTCAACCAACTCCTGCACCACAAACAGAGAAGAAATCTGCATTCAAATAATAGCATCCCCCTCCTCTTAAGACTCAAAGCTAACGTTGGTTGCCAGGTTGAGGAAACACACCTTATATGATTTAGAAGTCCCTTTCTTACATATAGCTCCTTTAACTCTGAGCAATCTGGGCCCCTCTTGAGTGCCTAGGGTAGGGTCAAACGTAGTTGCCACAACGCCACTTGTCCCATAAGGAACCAATGGCAGCGCTGCCGCTGACCCTTGGCACTTTTGGTGCTTGTCATGAACATGGGGGCTTACTGGTGATGTGGTCCAAAAATATTCTCGTCGCTCACCTCTGTTTCTGGTCTTGGGATGAAAACAGGTGGTCTCATCTTAAGGGTCAAGTCTCGAAAGTCCCACTCCTCAATCACATACTGCACAGGCATCCTAACACACACACACACACACACACACACACACACACACACACACACACACACACACACACACACACACACACACACACACACACACACACACACACACACACACACAATTATGCAAGCTGTCTTACAAGAAGAACAGTACACTTTAAAGGTGTTGCAGATACACTTAGTACCTGGAAAGCCGCTTGACACTAAGCTCCCACAACTGCTCCATTTTCTCACAACTCAGAGGCTTGTTCAACTTTTCATGTCCCAGGCTTTCTATCTGTGGACACATATTGAATATAAGAATTGGAAAAACGGTTTGATTTTAAATGAATTCAACTGCAGCCAACGAATGGATTCCCTTTGTTGATGGATGGGTTCATAATTTTAGTTTGAGCCAAAGTATTGACTGTAGAGAACAAGTAACATAGGAAGGAACATGGAACATGGAAAGGCGTTTACGTATTGTGCCACGTATCACTTCACACTCAGTCCCAACATATTCTTACCGTTTTAGCACCCAGCAGATGTGCAACTATGTATTGGCTGGAGAGGTCGGGTTCTGCCACGCCCCTCTCCTCGAAGCACCTTCTCCACAGGTTCATTGCTTGGAACGCCGTCATGCTTGAACCCGGGATGGGAGGAGGTGCTTGGTAAGTGGATAGGGGGGCTGAATGTGTGCCACATATTCCCTGAAGAGGACAGGAGAGAATCGAATTTCGAGGAAAGCAGTGCCTGTGTTTTTGTTAGTCATCAGCCCAACTCAACCCTGACCTTCAAATTTGTTGAGACCTGATGCACTTGAAAGCTTCACAGTCAAGGCCTTGTTCCTTTTAATCCACAGCTGTCACCATTAATTGGATGCAATTTGAGATGATTCCACTTTTAATTAAATTAAAATGACATTTTTAGTAAGAACTTTTCACCCGTGCATATGCCATGTCATCCACAGCAAATGTCAATATGACTGACTTGCAATAAACATGAATTGTTTAATAATAGTAATAATAGCTAGTGGCCCTGAATGTTAAACTTCAGTATTAAGACAGTAGACAGCAGCTTGGCTAATACTGCTATTTATGATATTTATGATTCGTTTTATGTTGATTTTACTACGGATACCTAACAACAATTGTTTCTTGTGGTGGTTATTATTCCTTATTTCTAGCCCTCAATGAGTAAAGAAAGAAATCCATTGACCAACCAATGAAATAACAACCTGGTTTACTGGACTTTGGAAACAGGCTTTCCAATCCCCTGGATGTTGATCCGTCCCTTAGAAGGTTGATTACTGCAGCAGCCTTACCTTTAGCCCAGTTCTACTGAAGCGGCCGAACCGCCTGCATGTGTGTGTAGCCTTTCCCCACATAACACGTGCTGCCTTGATGGACCTGCCAGGCCCAGTCTCAGTGAGCAGTGAACCGAAACGGTTCGCTTGGTTTCGCTTGCACCTTTGTTTTTCTCGACCACAGAAGGCTTTCTCAAGATCAGCGTATCATTTATCTAGTGGTGATCTTTTTTGACCCGTAGCAAAGCCAGGCCGTTTGGATATCATGAACTACTCGTGTGCTTTAACCTCCGGCAATGTTGTGATACTACAGCGGACGGCGCTGAACCTCCTCATGCGCAGGCGCAATGTCACATCCGACTGACTCGTAAACAAACCCACGATCTGGTGCAGGCTTGAATGTACAGTGATTTGCTTATTTGTCACAGTCCTTTCAGCAGTTCACCCGTATGTAGGATTATACTTTGTTTTCTGCTATGTCACAATTTAATAGGCGACGAAATATCTGCAGACTGTCCCTGGGGTATCCTGTTATTTAGACGGCTAAAGCTAGCTGGAGTTAGCTCCAAGTTGAAAAACAACTGTGACAATCTAGGCAGCCAGGGCGACAAGTCGAGCATATTATGCCTCAAGTGTCAACTTCTTAAATCCTGTATGCCTGCTTATATTTACATTCGGAGTTAGGTTTTCGATTGGGGCGTTAACTGGATTGCCATGGGCATGGCGAGTCGTATAGAGTGCGTCTTCTTCAGTGAGTTTCACCCTACTCTCGGCCCAAAGATCACCTACCAGGTAAGGGTACAACAAGAGCTTCTGAAAAGTACATCCAAAAAGTCCATTTCGTGATTGCTAATAAAGATCATTCTTCCAGGTGCCGGAGGAGTACATCTCTCGTGAGCTGTTCGACACTGTGCAGGTGTATATTATTACCAAGCCAGAACTACAAAACAAACTCATCACTGTGTATGTACTCTGCTGTATAATACATTATTTCCAGAACTATGTTAAATGCGTGTTGCCTGCCACTGTTAAATTTATAATATAAAACTTGGAAAAAGAAGAGGAAAAATCACAACATCAATAAGGGATGTGAAAACAATGAATCCATGGCCAGGCACTCACGTAGGTTTGAAATGAAAAGGTCTTTAATGCGGGGTTTGCAAATTGATACCTTTTAGATAATAGTGACACCAACACGTAACAGCCCTCACTTCTTGTGGTTCAAATTTCCCCTCTATCTGATAATGGTCAACATGATCTTTCATTTGCAGGACTGCCATGGGGAAGAAGTTAATTGGGTGCCCAGTATGCATTGAACACAAAAAGTACAGCCGCAACGCTCTGCTCTTTAACCTGGGTCTTGTTTGTGATGCACAAAGTAAGACGTGTGCCCTGGAGCCAATAGTCAAGAAGCTCTCTGGGTACCTGACCACCCTGGAGGTAAGGGGGAAATCCCTGTGTAAGACACATTGGTGCTAGTCCTGGTCCATCGAATGTTTACTGTTTATAATGATGTCTTCACTTTACCCTGGCATGTCTGACTATTGCAGCTGGAGACTGGCTTCATATCCAATGAGGAGTGCAAGCAGAAACTCCTTCCTATAATGTCCACGCTATTAGAAGAGCTCAACGCGACCGGGGCATGCACCTTACCAATAGGTAGCGGGTTACATGCAATGCAATACACATATTGCATTGTTATATATGATCATTGTATTGCATACACATATTGCATTGTTATATATGATCATTGTATTGCATACACATATTGCATGGTTATATATGATAATTGTATTGAATACACATATTGCATTGTTATATATGATAATTGTATTGCATACACATATTGCATTGTTATATATGATAATTGTATTGCATACACATATTGCATTGTTTGTTATATATGATAATTGTATTGCTGACACATATTGCATGCATTGTGATCCATGATAAATGTATTGAATATACACATTGGATTTTGACCCATGATAATTGTATTGCATATACATATTGGATTGTGACACCTGAGTTTTGCGTGACGCTTCACTCTCTCACCTTTGTTTCTCTCTTGCAGACGAGTCCAACACGATACACCTGAAGCTCATAGAGCAACGCAAAGATCCACCCATAGTACAAGAATACGATGTTCCAGTGTTTGCTAAAGGCAAAGACCACTTTGTTAAATCCCAATGGGACCTGACCACTCAGCAGGCAGGTCTTACTGACTACAACACATTCATGCATCACTTTAGCACGTCTTCATAGAATATCCTAAGAAACCTTTTTCAAAACATATCATAAAGCAGGTCCCTCAGTGAATAATGATCATATTTTTAGCTTGTTTAAATGTGTTAACACTTCTTAAACCCTCATAGATCCTGCCCTATATTGACGGGTTTCGACATATCCAGAAAATCTCAGCTGAGGCAGACGTGGAGTTAAATCTCGTTCGCATAGCGGTGCAAAATCTCCTGTAAGTACATCTTATTTGATTGGACTTCTATGGGATGGGATATCATGCCAGACAGGTTGATGATTGATTGATTGATTGATAGATTTTTTTTGGCCATTTTGATATAAAATATGAACAGCACTCAGAGTCATACATTCAAAATACATAAATAGTCAGGAATGACACAATAAAGTCTGAAGGTTTATTTCCATCTTGGTCCCTGGTTGGAGCTGACATTTTTCCTCTGACAGGTACTACGGTGTTGTCACCATGGTCTCCATATTCCAGGTACAGTACAGAACTAGACCGATCGATTGCCAGAGATATTTTACAGTAAGGATCCTATGCTAATTTCTATTTTGTCTTCCCCCCTCCAACCCAGTACTCCAATGTGTACTGCACAACCCCCATAGTCCAGAGCCTCATAGACAACAAGTCCATTCAGGAGGAGTGCCTCAGATACGTCACAAAGCAAGGTAAAGAGGAGCAAGGTGTACGGGATGGATGACAGACATACGGTTTTCCCTTCACCTTTAACACGTGCATCTGTTCATCTGTGTGGCTCAGGTCAGAAGCAGGCCAATCTCAGAGACGTGTTTCAGCTGTACTGTGGTCTGACCCCGGGCACGCGGTTCGATACCTTTCTCTGGTTACTCACCCCAGCTCTCACGAGAGGGGACGAGAGGTCTCGTGTCCGTGCGGCGCGAATAACATCCACAAAGGACACACTGAATGACATAAACGAGGAAAAAAACAATATGATGCTCATTAAATATGTGAAGTGTGCACGATGCCCTGTCCTGCGCCTGTTCCAGGAGTCCCTCATTCATTTCGGGTCGACCTGAGATGAGGGCTCTGATACGAGACTGCAGAAGTTACCCTGGTGAAGTGTGTTCGGGCCAAGATAGAAGAGCCACGCCCACCGCGCTGTTACACCGGCTGTCACTAGTTATGATGAACATCTGCTGTAAAACAGGCAAGTCCAGCACTGGTGGTCTCTCTTAGCGTGACTCAGTAGTTGTGAATAATTCCAAGTCCAAGAGAGGCTTCCAAGAGTTTGATGTCCTGTATGCTATTTTGTGTTTTATTCCTGCAGGAATGAGCTACAAAGAACTGGATGAACGGCTAGAAAATGACCCAAACATCATTGTGTGCTGGAAGTAGCTGCAGACACACAAACACTGGATGGATCTTCCTTCTTTAGAACTGCCTTAATCAAAAAAGTTTCCCCCAAAGACCATTGAAAAGCCTTACATTTTACTTGTGAAGTGATGTTAAAAGTTAGAAGGATTTATAAATAACTGTATGTAGTGAATTATTTTCAGTACATTGTTGTTGTAAGCTGCTGGTTCACTTGAAAGATGTATCGTCTGCCTAATAAGCAAACAACAGGAGAATGTGGCTTGAGTAAAAGGATGAATATTGAACCCACTGTCTGCCCCCAATCTGGAGGCGGAGGGCATGACGGTGGAAACCCCGCACTGTCCACTGCGTCTTAGTGCGTTTGTTTGTTTGCTTGCCATGACACCACGGAACTGAAGTAGAGCCATTACAAAGGACCATTCATTGATACCATTAACAACCACTCAAGTTTTGGCCACTTGATTCTAAACCCGGTCGCCAGCATGATGCATCAGTAATTTTGCCGGGACAAAAGGAGAGGATATGTCCGATGGCCTGGTGACGCTTCTCTCTCAGGGATGTAGGCTCTCAAATGGCTAAAACATGAAAAAACATAATCCTAATGCTCAGGAAAACAGGCATAATGTCACAATCACATTGTTAAAAGTGCGTATGTTCTGTGCAACCCAAATAACTTCGTCATCAACGATATGAACGCTTCCGGATTTATATTCATGAAACTTTAGCTTCGAAAAACGAATGAAAACAGTTATTTGAGGGAAAAAGTTAGTTTATAATGCTCGGTTTCCGTCGATTGATATCATTGGGACCTCCTGCCACTAAACCCAAATGTCGTGTTTGATAAAAACCCTTTACATCCGTTTGATTAATAAAGCCCATATCAAACCCTTAGCCATCGGAAGGAGAACGCAACCAAACAGTGAGTTCCACCAATTGCCCTGACTCATTTGCTAAGAAACAATTTTCTGAGCTATAGCAAAATACTTTTTCACCGAAACAATCGTCCAATTCAACATGACACATTAGTATGGACTAAATGTTTAATTCGTTTTTGAAATACGTAACAACTATTACCTGTGTGGTGTGTGCTGTAGTGTGTGACTGTGTGTGTGTAAATGATCTGTGTGTGTGTGGTGTGACTGTGTGTGTTGTTGTGTGTGCTGTGAACACTGTATGTGTTCAACACACGAGTATGTAGTGAAACTGAACATGCAAGCCATAATAGTATGCAACTTCAGCACATTAGAGATATGTCAAGGCAGCTTCCCTGTGACACATAGAAAGGTAAAAAGAATACTATCAAAATAAGTATCTTAGTCCTAAAAGATTGTGGTTATATATAAATAATATGTTGCGCCCGGATTAGACTGCGATTATTTAAAACATTCTAATTACTGATGTACAAGTCCAAACTATATTCAATCGTATGTCATCTTCCCCTACAATACCAACTTCTAGTCCATGAAGTTGATTCTAGTCGAGGTTGTGGAGAAACAAAAAAAGTGTTCCCTGTTCCTGTTCATTGCAGGACTTTCAACCCGAAAAGACATTTCCTCTTACATCGGTGTGGTGAGTGAGCGCCAGCACGATGTTAACTGCGATTGTGGTTGTAGTCTAGGTGTTGTCTACCAGGGCAGTGAACGACTGTGCTCCCTTTCCTAATTCTAGACTACGAACTTACTCTTCATAAACCTGCTGGATAACAATTCATCGTTTCACATAGCGTTAGGTTAAGTGAATCTAAATAAAACAATACTTATACCAATGTGAGATAACGTATATATTCCACCCTTACACATACAGTGCTCTACAGTGAACCTGTCATAGTATATATTATGGTATGCAGGACTCCTTGTGAGGCTGGCTGTAAGACTCCGGGTACTTGACTTGGTGGGCACTACTGCCACCGCAACGTCCACGTGCGGGCCAGCAGAGAACCCTGCCAGGGACGGCCCCCCGACATTGGACCCACCCAGCCCGGCCGGGACCCCTGGGGATCCGTCCACCATGCAGGTAAGGGAAGTTGGTCTCAAACTGGTTGGTGTAAGGCATGGGTCGGACAAGAGGTCGAATGCGAGTTAAACCGGGGGAGGTCCTACAAGTCTTTTATGGAGGCCGTGTCCCCCCGTTACAGGAGCTGCAGACACAGAACGCCACGCTGGAGTTCGAGATCTCCCTCAAGGCCTTGTCGGTGCTACGCTACATCACTGATCCATACCGCACCACGCGTGATGTTACCATCTCATAACCGTTAGGATAGGAAGGACTACTTCTATGACTAGCATATGCAAGCAAGCAAAGGCAGGGCTTCCCAGGTGGCTCACTGGGAGAGCTGATGTCGTCAGCTCGTACCATTAAAGGCCCAGTCCTGACCGCGCGGCACACACGTTTGATTCCTGCCTGTGGCGTCTTAGTCGCATTCGCTGTGCTGCGCAATCTTACCATCCTTCCTGGATCTAATTCTCAATCTATCAATCAGCTGCGATCAAATATTGCAAAACAATTGTTTAAAAAAAAATAGTGCTTCAATAAAATAAAAATAGACCACCAATGAACAGACTGAAGAGAAAATTAATTTAGAGCTAGGTGGTGAGCTTTATTAGAACATTATTATCTATATCTATATTAAATTCTTCTTTACATCTCTATAATTATATTCTTTATATTTTGTTCTCTCACATGTAGCTCCTGCGTTGTAGGAGGGAGATTGATTTCAGTGGTACTTTGAAAATCGAGACGTGCTGTTTCTCCCAAAGATGCCTATCTGTCACTCTGTATGATCGTAACTACCTAGCATATCCATTATTCTCATTATGATAGGAGCAAGGGAAGCAAAAGAACAAACATGAAGAGAAAATATCATCGCGGGAAAGAGAGAACGTATCGTATGTTGCCAAGGATCAGGTCAGGACATCTTGCAGGAGTATTAGCAAATGTCTATGCTTGTATGTTTCCCTTCTATGAGTTATTCTAACTAAATATTGTAGGGAAGTTGAAGCCAAACCAACTACAAGCTGTACCATGCATTGTTACTTCAACAGCATCAAGCGTGTTGATTCAACCGCTGCTGTGCATTCATAAATTGCCCTATGTGTATTCAGTTGCAGCCTGATTGACTGCTGCCCTCTGCAGTCGCTACACAAGCAGTATTATACCCCCTGGCTTTAGGGATAAGAACCAATTATATATGCATGATAATGAAAAACAATCAAGCGCATACCTTTAAACTCTTAGTATTTGACATACTATTAGTGTTAAAGTATATAATAGAGTATATAAAAACAGCTTTCATACGCATTCAAATTTTCCTCTTACAATTCTTATATTTTGGAACCAAAAAAAACATGCATGCATAATTGCGTTTGTCATTTAATGTGTGGTTGAGTTTATTTAATTATATTTTAATGAAGGGCGAAGTTGGAAAG
>OLKM01004210.1:0-24266 GCA_900291075.1 Melanogrammus aeglefinus | reverse complement strand
CCCTTACCCCACCCCGGCCCCCCCTCTTTCAGGGGTGCACCTCCTCTTCACCCCCCCCCCCCCCCCACCCCCATCACCCCCATCAGGAGCGGGGCCGCGGGGGTGGGGGTGAGGGGGTGGGGGTCTGGTCTCTGTAGGGCCGCTGGCTCCTCAATAGACGGACACAGATGAAGCGGTCCCGCACAATGGATGGATTACTCGGGCCAAATATGAGTCCTAGCCCCCCCCCCCCATCCCGACCCCCCCCACCCACCCCCTAGCCATCTCCTTAGCCAGTCACACTCGCAGACACACACACGGTGAACCGATGACCACAGACACAAGTGCACGCTCGCACACACACACACACACACACACACACACACACACACACACACACACACACACACACACACGTGTGCACGCACACACACACACGTGCTTGCTCATGGACACAGATATACACATGCACACACGCACACACACACACACACGTGTGCACGCACACACACATGGACACACACACACAACACACACGTGCATGCTCATGGAAACAGGCACACAAACACACACACGAACACACACACACGTGTGCACACACACACACATGGACACACACACACACACACAACACACACACGTGCATGCTCATGGAAACAGGCACACACACACACACACACACACACACACATGGATCCATGCAAACAAACACATGCACATGCACACACAAACGCAAAAACACAGACACACACCCACACACACACACACACGCTCACACAGGGAAACATATGCATCAGTAAGCTATGCGTTGGATTCTGCTCCAGAATGCGTGTCATGCATGTTTAAAGCCATGCATACTTCAAATACACTTAATCTACACAACCACAAAACAGCAGCAGACACAGAGCGCAAGCCAAGACTCTTCTTTTACTTTATTTGTGTAACTGGGGATTAAAATGTGAGCAACGCAGACAGCACTCCAGCGGTGTTGTGTGTTTTGTCCCTGCTACAAGTACAGTCAAAATGCATGCATTCATCCGGGATCACGAAACGCTTTAAAAATGGTTTAAATCCGGGTTAAAACGATGTTGTTGCTTCCGAGTCCTGTTGTTACTTTAGAAGAATAAGAACCAGCGATCAGACCCGTGAAGACCCCGTACACCCAGGGGGTGTTCATCAATAAGACCAACTCACGGACAACACCAACAGTAGAAATGTACTCTTCCTTTTGAGTTATAAACTCCGTGGTGCATGGTTCAGGACGTGAAAGATAAGTGGTTATGGGGTTGGTTTTGGTCGTTAGATGTGGTTTTGATTGTGATTCTAAATGTGATTTGAATGCTGTTTTGATCTGCTTTTTAGATTTGGTTTTACATGTTGGGATGACACAGGTCTCTGCCAGGTCCCCGTTTCGTTTCCGAACCGTTCCTCGGACTGCAGCAACAATAGGAGGAGGAGGAGGAGGAGGAGGAGGAGGAGGAGGAAGAGGAGGAGAGAGGAGGAGGAGGGAGGATGGAGGAGGAGGAGGAGAGGGGAACGGGGAGGAGGAGGAGGAGGGGGAGGAGGGGGAGGAGGAGGAGGAGGAGGAGGGAGGAGGAGGAGGAGGAGGGGGAGGAGGAGGAGGAGGAGGAGGAGGAGGAGGAGGAGGAGGAGGCAGGAGGAGGAGGGGGAGGAGGAGGAGGGAGGAGGAGGAGGAGGAGGAGGAGGAGGAGGAGGAGGAGGAGGGAGGAGGAGGAGGAGGAGGAGGAATGAGGAGGCGGGGAGTGAGAAGGAGGAGGAGGAGGATGGAGGAAAAGAGGAGGAGGAGGAGGAGGAGGAGGAGGAGGAGGAGGAGGAGGTGGAGAGGAGAACGAGGAGGACGAGGACGAGGAGGAGGAGGAAGAGGAGGAGGAGGGGGAGGGGGAGGAGGCGGAGGATGATGAGGAGGAGGAGGGGGAGGAGGAAGAGGAGGAGATGGAGGAGGAGGAGAAGATGAAGAAGGTAATTGAGGAGGAGGAGGAGCAGGAGATTGGGGTTGAGAAGGACGACGGACGACGAAGGTAGGAGGTGGAAGACGATTGGACGATTGGAAGACGAGATTGAGGAGGAGGAGGAAGATGAAGAGGAGGAAGAGGAGACGAAGAAGGTGGAGGAGGCGAAGGAAGTGAAGGAAGAGGAGGAGAAAGTGGTGGAGGTGGGGAAAGGAAAGGAGCACAGCGCCGAGAGGGCGGCGGGGAACGAGGAAGAGGAGGAGGAGGACCCGTCCTTAGCTGTCCAGGGCTAATGGCTACGCGCGGCGTTTAACGCGCGGCCCCGCGCCAATAAATCACGCGGCCAGCGTCCTGCCGTGACACCGGGCAGCTTGGCCGGTCGTTTGGCTCCATCAGGCCTCCTCAGATTGATGAGGACACTCCCATTTAGGTCGCCATGGCGGGACGAGACGCACATAACAAGCAAACACACACACACACACACACACACACACACACACACACCTATACATAAACACACACACACACATACAGAAACGCACACACACATGCAGAAATATAGACATACACAAACAAACGCACACACAGAAATATAGACATACACAAACCGAAACACAACACACACACACACACACACACACACACACAACTCACACAACACACAGCACACACACACACACACATACAGAAATGCACACCACAGAAAACCACACGAAACACACACACACACACACACACACACACACACACACACACACACACACACACACACACACACACACACACACACACACACACACACACACACACACACACACACACACACACACACACACACACACACACACACACACACACAGTAATGCAGGTGTTAGCCGAGGCGGCCGGCGAGACGGTTTGACAGAGCGGGTTTTTAATCCCGGTGCGTGGTGGAGGACACATGCGCCGTCCCCCCCGGCGGACCGCCGCATGACGAAGCGGCCGCCTGATGGATGAAGAGCGCGTCGCCACTCATATCCGTTAGCGCGCCGTGATTAATAGATTC
This sequence comes from Melanogrammus aeglefinus, assembly GCA_900291075.1. Lineage (NCBI taxonomy): Eukaryota > Metazoa > Chordata > Actinopteri > Gadiformes > Gadidae > Melanogrammus > Melanogrammus aeglefinus. The sequence goes on along the minus strand of OLKM01004210.1, from coordinate 21,272 downwards.
ATTCATTAACAGCAACAACAGCCCAGAGATGTCCCTGGTGCTCTCTCTCTCTCTCTCTCTCTCTCTCTCTGTAACTCTCTCTCTCTCTCTCTCTCTCTCTCTCTCTCTCTCTCTCTCTCTCTCTCTCTCGCTCTCTCTCTCTCTCTCTCTCTCTCTGTCTGTCTCTGTGTGTCCATTTCTCACTATCACTCTACCTAAAACTTTGTCTCTCTTTTTCACTCATTCCACCATCTCTCTCTCTCTCAGTTAATCTTCTTCTCCTCCCCTATCTCGCTCTCTCTCGCCCTCTCTCTCTCTCTCTTTCTCTCTCTCTCTCCCCTCCCCCATCTGTCTCCCCCCTCTCTCTCCTTAGACGGCCATTCTCTTTCTCCTCCCGCGGTAGAGTAAACTTTCCTGGGTACCACTGACTTTGATTTGATTCTGTTGCCGTGGTAAGGTTCTGTTACCGTAGCGACCCAGAGGTCCCCGGCAACAGCCCTGGGTGAGGACCGGGGGGGGGGGGGGCCCTTAATGGTTTGTTTAAGGAAGGCATAACGGACCCAACGAGCCTTGTCTTTGCCGCCGTCTGTATTGCCATTAATCAGTTTTGGAACATGTACAGGAATTAAATTAGGCCAGGTCACACTCCAACAATAATAGGGTTTTAATTGCGCGTGGGAAAAGACTGTAATTCATCCGTCCCTGGAATCGCGGCATAAACAAAACACTTATCTGGGCCACAAAGGAAGAGAGAGGGAGAATAAGAAAAGCTTAGAGAGAGCGAGAGGGATAAGCGACAATCACAATTATCACTCGGTGACGTGAGCACGCAAAGAAACGACTGGAAACGACTGGAAACGACTGGAAACGACTGGAAACGACTGGAAACGACTGGAAACAACTGGAAACGACTGGAAACGACTGCAAACGACTGGAAACAACTGGAAACGACTGGAAACGACTGCAAACGACTGCAAACGACTGGAAACGACTGGAAACGACAGGGACGGGTGACAAGAAGCACCGAATCGCAGGTAGGTACCCGGACTCTACCAGCCACGCCCACAAGGCCTCGTCCCGTCTCAGCCTGATCCAATCACCCGCAAGACTGAAGCCTGCTTTACTCAAACATTTAACCCCATTTACATTCACATCCCTACACGCATTGGGTAAAAGTTTAAGCACTGCGGTAAGGGGACGTACCTTCAACCTATTTTGCAAACACTTTCCGCGTCGCCTCTGTGACCCCTCCCCCTTCCTTGCCACCCTCCCTCTGATTGGTCAGCCGGGGCCGGCTCGGTGTTATCTATGCAGCAGTCACCCGAGCTCAGTCCCTTGGCCTGCTGTGGTCTGATTAGACCAATGATAGATGAGGAGGGGGGGGGCACGGGCTTGTGGAGGCTGGGGAGGTGAAATAGAGGGGTGGATGGGAGTGACCTTACCTTGGTGACCGACGCAGGTCGGACATTCCTCTCGGGGACATTTCATGTAGGCAGGCTTGTTTCGGCCATTCGTTCTCCGGCACTCGGACCGCCGTCGCTGTTTGTGGAACGTTTAAAAAAATAGAGAGAGGGAATCGCGGAGGAGGAGAGGTGGGGAGGGGGTGGGAGAGCGGGAGTGGGAAGGCTTTAGCATAAGCACGAATTCCAAGCGGATATTCAAAACAGGTTATGATCAAGTACCCTGTTTTCGTTCAGATAATTCCTCCCCACAGAAAGAGTGAAGAGAAACTTTAATAACAAACTGGTTTTTTATCATAACTATAAACGGTGTTTGTAGCCCACTCGGAGTCTAGTTACAGGAATAACTAGAAACAGGGCTTTAGAGTTCCAAAAGCAATCTGTCCGGTCAGAGAGAGATGACGTGGTGAATGTAAGAATTATAAAGAGCGCTTGATAGTTATTACAGTAATCTGATATGAAGTGTGTAGGTATTACGGGTACACTGGTCACAAACTGGTTTCACGTGCACTTACGGGAACGGTGAGGGCGGCGGGGGCGGTGGTTGATTGCACGTTTTTGCATATGTGGCAGGTGGCCACGACACCCAACAACGACCCCAAACACAACACACACCAACGCCCCAGCACACAAACACCACACACGACATCATCCCCAACAACACCAACACAAACACACCACACACGACGCCAGACACAACACCACACGTCCACCACCACACCACACACACACACACACGAGACCATAACACACCTCCTCGCCCCCAAGGAGGAGAAACAGGACAAAAAGAGACACACATGACATCCTAACACATACACTCACACCACATCGCACCACCTGGACAAACAAAAACACACGCGTTCCCCCAAGGACCCCCCCGAAACACAACCCCAAAAACTTCGTTTGCTGCGTTGATATTATTGTAACTAATGTACAAACCCCACAAATGAATATACTGATTCAAACACACACACACACACGCACACACACACACCACAATGACCCTTATGCACACGCACACACACATACACACAATGACCCCTTATGCAACACCACACACACACACACACACACACACACACACACACACACACACACACACACACACACACACACACACACACACACACACACACACACACACACACACAGGCGTCCGCGTGCCCTGATGAATGGCCTGTCATGTTGTTTGTTGATGACTGAATTATTTATCCTTACAGGGTGTTAATAATTCAGGGGTCCTGGTCCGGGTCTTTAACAACTAGAGCGCCGCCCTACTATCTAACTTAACATTTTTAATAGCTTACTATGGTTATATCCCCTTGTTTTAAAAACGAAAAAAAACAGGCACTATATTAAACACATTTTATCTGATTATTTTGCCACTGACCAATAAATGGTTGTTTGCCCATATTGTGCTTATATTGCCTTTCTTAATTTAATTGTTCTCATGTCTATCTTTTATCTGATTTCCTGTCTGTTCTATCATATTCATTGGGTCTGTCTGTCTGGGTCTGTCTTCTGTCTGGTCTAGTCTCTGGGTCTGTCTGCGGTCTCTCGTCAGGTGGTCTGGTCTGTTCTGTCTGGTCTTCTTTCGTACTAGGGTATTGCAAGGCCCATACCGCCTCAGTCTTTCTCGCAGTTCGCTGTTCCAGGCCCTCTGCACACACACACGCACCCCCCCCCCCACCACACACCCACACACACACACACACACCACCTCTCCCGCCCGACCACCACCATGCACGCGTTCTGTAACTTCAATCATATTCTACCTGTGATGTCCCTCTGGACATGGTCTTCTGTTCATCACCTCTCACACGATCTTGCTCGTATGATGGGAGTGGTTCTCTCGACTCGTCCGTCCACCAAGTGCCGTTGGTAACCGTTCTCGTCGGGTGGCCTTCTCTGTTCGCGGGTCCGTTCCGCCACGGTGGGGCCGCATACTCTTTTGCGACTCACGGCGTTCCCTGTCTTGTGTTTGTTGTGGTTGTTGGCGGTTGTGTCTGTTTGTTTCTGTTTGGTATTGCGTTCTTTCCGTTGTACGGTGTTGGTTGACACTAATCGTGTTTGCAGTCGATCAAATGTTTGCCATAGAGCCAAAATGATTGGTCGATTGCTAATTTACGCTAGTAAGCCAATACATGCTACTGTAAGGTACAGGCTAAAGTGCAAAATACACTAACATTGCTAAAGGTGTTACCCTTGTAACATGCTAAACATATGCATATCACCTCGTACGTCTAAGAACACTCAAATGTTTAGTATGTAAAATGCTTGGTGCCGAACATCTAAGTCCCTAACACGCCAAGTCACACTGGTTGTAAGTATGTGGAGGGAATAGCTACCATTGCTAGGATGTAACATGCTAAATTATTAAGCTTTAACCGAGGCTTAACATTTCAACTGCTACGGGAAACATACTTCGACTCCTGTTTAAGGGTATCAGTAGGGTTATTTTTCGTAATTTTTATTTCTGTATTGATGCCGTGTGGTCATCCGTTGTGTCCGGTAGTACCTGGCCGTGCCTCGTCTTCTCAAGACGAGATAGTGTAGTGGGATGATAGTGTGTGTGGGAGACGAAGGGCGCGCGTTCAAGCTAACGGTGAGCCAAGTGGGAGCGACGGACACTACTGTGGTCGTGTGTGCGTGGGCGGCTGAGCCTTACAGGGAACTGTGGAGGGCGACAGCCTTCTGTTGAGTTCTGTTCGGAGGTTGACGTGCTGATATGCGGATATGTGTCTTGTTTGTGGTGGTAGCAGGATGGCTGATCTGAGCAGCTAGCTATGATTCATCCACAACTTCTTGCGGAGCGCCAATCATTTCATGCGGTGCTCATCCAGCTCCTCATTCAGCTCCTCAGACTCAGCTTCTCATGCTTCCCTTCAGGGCTGGCGTGCAGTCCGCAAAGACTCGCGTGCATATGCAGTAGAGTGCTCGTTTCGGGGATGGTTCTCATGCCAGCTCTTCATGTCACGAGACTTTTCTCTCACAAGCTCCTGTCAGACGCAACTTCTCATATCAGTACTGTGGCATGTCAGCTTCTAATATCATCATTCCAAGACCTTGGCCCCTCTTTCTTCGCGATGCCTTTTGCGGACATGTGGTACTAGGCCTGCCGTCAATCCTACAAGACTACTACGTATTCAGCGTGTCTGACAAAGCCGAGTCTCTCGGTAGATGGCGACACACTCGGAAGATTCAGACGCCTCAGACAAGATTATATGTGGTTAGAACTAAGAGACGTGGCGAGTTATCAAATGTCAATTGGTGGTGACTCTTATTGGTAATGAGCGAGTCGGATTTCGAGGAGTTTAAATAATACAACAGAATTACAACCGCTCGTTACTAAATAGGTAAGCATCCAGCGCGAGCTAGACAGTGAAAAGAATAGAAGAAGAAAAAGAGAGGAGGAGAATCGCAAGCGAGACCAGTCAGAACACAGTAAGTCAATCCAACAGGAGTCACCACCATCCGTCTGATCGCGATGCTGTGCTTGTGCGTGGTGGTGTGTGTGTCTGTTAACTTATCCAAAGAGGCCCATGTCTATAGATTCGGGCCTGGGCCATCTCAGGAGGGGCCCAGTGATGATCAGTGGCATATCATTTCACATCTGTAGTCCCTCCTGTCCTGCTGCCAAGCCCGACCTTGGGCACGGCGCACTCTCTCACAGCTTCGCGGGAGAGGATTCGATCCCACCGCGCTTCACCGAAGTGAGGCCGATCGCCGCGATTAGTGCCCCACACCACTACGCTGCATTAGGCTCACGCTGCCCCGCCGCTCCACGATCCGAGAAGGCTAGGTTTCGGACGACTCCTGACTCGAGGTCATAACCACCCGTGAAGAGCTTCATATGAAACTGCAGACGTGATTCAATGTACAAGTCCGCATGGACCGAGGCGTACGTAGGCAACGCGTCCTTAGAGATCTGCTACACTGGAGTGGATCGCCTCGAACCGATTCGGTAGATTGATTAGGAGGCATCAAAGCCTCTTTGTGTCCTACAGGAGTTGTGTTCTATCCATGCACGGACGCGCTGAGTGTTCTCCGATCCCGAAGCTAGGTAGCCTCTCGCTTGCTCCTGCTGTCCAGGTGGATCGAAACAATCGACTGACGGAGCAGAGATAACAGGACAGGGTGGTCCATCCTGCTTGTAATTGAGAGTTGCCTACCAACGAGGATGAGCGGCACATACATTAAAGTCGTCGAAACATACCGTGGGAGCGCATCCTCTGTAGATACACCACTAGATATATAAGGTTCGCCTCCTGTCTGGTTTCGAAAGTAACGCACATATGAGTCCTCTACTTCTCTCTCTCTGCCTACTAACCCCAGTAGCTCCCTAGCACTATCTCGCTCGTCATTCATTTCTCTTCTGCGTGTACTCGCGGATCTCCTGCTCGCTTCTGTGTGTATGGACTGTTGAGGTGTCGCTCCTGTGTGTGTTGAATGGATCGGCCTAGTCGCTGCTGATGGCCTGCTGATGTGCTCGCTCGTCGCTCGCTCGCTGCTCGCTCGCCTGTGGTGTAGTGGAGTGAGTGGTGTGTGTGAAAAGTGTGATGGTGTGTAGTGTGATAGATGTCGATAAACGGTACCTTACTGTAAAAGACAGCGATTACATTAGAGTAATCACTCTTTCTGTGTTACATGTACTTATTGCAAAGTTTCGCATTGGAATAAGTGTCAAAGGGACTAAATCACGGCCTAAGTTAAATGTGTGTATGGTGTTGATAGAATGGTGTGTATAAATTGGTGCTAGTGGTGTGATAGTCAGTGTGTGGTGAATGGGATGTGTTGGCGCTGTGTGTGTAGTATAACGACTGGTGTCATGTGTGGTCGTGTGTGCTGATGTAGTTGTTGTTGTGATAGTGATGAGTCTCGGCTCTCTCTCGCTGTAGGACTCCTCATAGTGTCGCTGATCATATGCATTTGGGTTGTGTTGATGTTCCCATACAATGCTGGACGCTGATGACGTCTGGCCATGATTATCATAGGCTCGAGACGTGCAGCTTTTCCTTCGTCTTGGACATGGTAATAGGATTCTCAATGTTCGGAATCAGGATACATAGAGTGACTTACGCTCTGGTTCCTATCTTTGATGAACCTATCATCTGCAGTATGCGGCTCTCCTGTCTGTGCGCGATATCTTTGCTGGCAGGACGGGACAGGGCGAGAGCGGAGGACAGGGGAGGGGGAGGCGGGGGTGCGTCGAGCTGTGAAGTGCTGTCCCTGTGCACCATGGCAATGTTCAGGTTTCCTTGTGCCATCGAGGTCAACGCATATCCATTTTAGCCATGGATATTACCAGACACCGACCTGTTGATTGGGAGTTCAACTGAAGTGGCGGAGGGTTCGAATGCATGAAGTACTACTTGGCTCTACTGGTTGCCTCTCTCTCAATCATCATGTCTCTTTCTTCTACTCTCCCTAACATCTTCTCTCAATCTTATACTCTCTCTCACTCTTCAGTTTTTGTGTAGTGTACGTTTCTGTCATTTTGGCCTCTCGTGGGAGTGCATGGTGTGGTTGATTACCCATAAACCGAGCAAAATCCGCCCTCAGTACTCTCAAACTCGATGCTCGCCTGTGCAATATTCTGGCTCTTGCCTCTCTAGCCTATAGACTCTCCATTCTCTGACACACTCGGACGTGTCCTATCTGTGACTGTCTCGTAGGTTTGCGGACCTACCGTCCCTCGTGCGCACTGGCGGTTCTGGTGTCCTCGCAGCCACAGGTATGTGAATACGCACAGGCGACACGTCTGAGGGCTAGTCAGGGGCCTCACCGCTGCTCCCCCCACAGCAGTGCCGCCTCGCACAGGTCGGTGGATATACACCTCGTAGCTAGAATCCGACTGAGACACTTGTTGTCCGCTCGCTCGACGTGTTTGACAGCACAGTCTGCTGAGCAGCGCGGCTCATTATCTCTCCTCGCCACACTTCAAGTCCTGATATCTCCACCGCAAATGCCGGTGCTCTAGTTAAACGTCCTACTTCTGTATTCGTTTCCGGCATATCGATAGTCACACTAGGCTTGGATTTATATTCAAATGATGAATCAATGGTAATTTTCACTGGGATAGTGTTAGTGGTTCTGGTATCGCCGCCTAAGATCTCAGTGCTATTGAATGGCATTTTCTAGACACATATTGCAAATCAACCATTATAATTAACACTCCCAGTTGCCGTGACGTTGCATGACTCAGTACAATAAGAAGAGATACTTTGGAGCTCAGAACACAAATGGGTACGCATCCGTAATGTTCTGGACTACGAGTGGGAAACTTTGGGGCGTCTCGGAGTTGGGCCAGGATACGTGAAATAGCAGCCAGTGCGGGTCTTCTGAGAGGAATGAGGCTTCACTTCATTAAGCAGACACGTCTATCTCCCTATACTGGCTAATGCCTCATAGCGATTGGATCCCACTGGGTAAGATGGCTGACTGACTTTGCAGAAAATTCTTAGATGTCTACCCGCCCGTGTGGTGCATAGAATGAAGGAAGGTATCCACGTCCTCACCCAGTCACACGTCTCACTGAGGCGAGTTGGGCTAGCGTCGGCCCCCACGTTTCGCTCTCCTTGTTTCAACCATTGCTTGTTCCTCAAGTTGGCTCAACTGACGGCTGGTGGCCTTGCGGTGTCCCCTTTCCTATCTGTGGCGTCGTCCTGATGCGCGGCGACGTCACTCGCTCCCTCAAGCGTGCTACATGGCAGAACGGACAGCTGGGGCTCGTGCGCCGTGCGGCCATGTTCGCATCACCCATGACCACTGCCCAGTCTCGGTGGACCGGTGGTCGTCCGAGCCGTCCTTACCTGGCGTGGCCTACACCCTCTCATCCTCAACGGGCGTGCGAACCTGCGTCGGATCACATTTGGCCTCGCAGCCCCATTGGCCGGAACTGTGGTGACTCACCTGGGGGAAACAGCCCCTCCATAATTTGAACCATGTGTTCCGCCTTTTGGGTGACGATCTCTTGGTCCAGTGCTCAGACCAGATGTCCTTACCTCTCGCTCGGGCTAACAGTGGACCAACCAGCAGACTATAATCCGCTCAGTGGCCTTTCACAGTCGATACGAAAAGCGCTGAAGGCGAATTCCTACCCACAAGAATCTCGAGACTGTATGCACGTAGGCTGAGTCTTCAGCATCTACGAATGTTGTTGCGCCCTAATGCTATCATAGCACACAACGCTAGGAGGCGAACGAACGTGAACGACGGCAAAAATTGGCTGTCTAGTGCGACGAGAGTTGATTAGTACCTGAAGCTAGGGAGATAGACTTAAGATATTGGCATGTCTTCCTCTGCAGATTAGCGTCTCGCTCATTGAATAGGATTTCGCCGCCGTACGCAATTAACTTTCCTCCTGCGCCTTTTTCAGGTCGTGAACATACTTCAATTGACGACAAATACTCTTGCAATTGTTAAGACCGTGAAAGTGATTGACCTCTCTCTCTCTTCTCTCTGCTATGCCTAGTAGACTCTCAGGCTGGTCTTACTCTTACTGTATCTGCTGGCAAGCTCAATGGCCGCACCAGCATTCCAGACAGATACCCGTTCAGTCGCTGGTCAAAAGTCCTCGTATACCAATACATTGTGTCTGTGTGTCGTTTGCCTGTTTTGTGTGTCTGGTGCTCTGTTTTGTTGTGTGCCGTTTGTGTGCGTGTCGTTTAACTCTACACCTACTATCCGCTATTAATGTGCTACACATTCACGTTGTAACAACCTGAGAAACTTTACTGACCTTCCTGGATTGACTTCGCCTGTTTTTCTGCAATTGTGATCTCCTGTAGTGAGTAGGTATGCCGGGGCATTAAGCTCCTGATGCACCCTGTCGCTCTGACCTTCAGAATGATCGTTCACAGTCCAGAATACCAGATTCTCCACAATTCATTTGCCCTAACTAATCCACTAGATCTCTTTCTCTTTTCTTTTTGCTCATATGCCCTTTCTCTCATCTGTCTCTGCATTACTGGCATGACTTTTTACAGGCAACCTTTTTTGGAGTCGTCCATAGTGCTTTACCCGCCTCCTCACCCTTGCTTGCTCTCCTTGTCTCCCATCGCATGACTACTCCGCTCCGGCGCTGCGTCTCTCTCTCCGCTCGTCCCGTGCTCGCGTCATCTCTCCGTTCTCTCACTCCTTCGATCTTCTTTCTCCATGGAGACAGTCATGCTGTCTCCCAAAGACCACCGTGGGCGGGTGTGCGGCGAGAGACCCGCGGCGTCCGCGGTGCCGCTCTCCCAGGCGTCCCATTGCGCCGCCCCGGACAAGGCCGCCCCCCCGGCGAGTCCAGCCCCAGCCCGCCCGAGCGAGACCGCAAGCACAGAGGGACCTGGACGACAGCCCACACGAACGCGGCACAGCCAAGCGGTGCGAAGGACGTGCCTCAGATGCGCTGCGCGCTCGGGAGCAATGGAATGCAGCCTTAGTAGACGGTGGTCAGCTCCGGATGTCCGGCGCGCGGGCTCTTTCGGCGAGACGGTGCCGTGGGGCTTGCTGTGACAGCGAAGTCTAGAGAAAAATGCTTGCGCCCAGCTCTCGGTCTGTCGCTTAAGCACTCTCTGCTCGACGCACTCCTGTCGGGCACGCAATGGCGATTCACGAGGAAGAGCTCTCATGCTAAGTAAAGTGACAGAAGATATAGGCACGTCCGACCTCTCCTGTTTCGCCTGGATCACATGTTTCAGTCAAGCAGAGGGTCAGGCAAGACGCGATAGCCGCGAAGAGAATGGCAGTCAGTGCGGTTATCATTGGATCCTCTACGCCACATCGTGCGGAACTCATGTGATGCCCATAGAGAGACTTCGATCGAGACTTACTCCGCATCTTCCCCCTTGGCAGCCTTATAACTCGGAGGCACGGTCCAGATTGGTTGGACCTTAGGTGGGTCATTCGTTGTGTTGTGTGATATCTTTTCACACATCGAGATAAAGGTTCGTGTGTGTTAGTCGCGGAGCGGTCTTACGATTGGCTCGTGGCGGAGTGTATAGTGCGTGTGCTATGATACGGCCAAAATAGTAGCATGATCCACGCCGAGCGATACGGTGAAGACGATCGTGCGCGATCGCGGGTCATCTTCCTGTTGCGGACGTAGAACTAATGATAAGCTGGGTGATATCAAATGGAGGCGTCAGATGCTATGCCGCCTCGCTCTCCACTGAGCTGAAGACGCAAACGAATGGTGTTGAAAGTATCATGGCTACTACTAGATCATATGTACTATGAAGAGATAGAGTAGCTGATTCTTTAGAAGATAAATCGCGAGTTCGAGTGGTCCCTGGCCGCTCGCACACACTGTGCACCCCCAGCCCCTGCTGGTGCATGACGCAATAAACCCAACTCCTCACCTGCATCCGACCCCTCCATTGGAGATGATGCTCCTCAACAGCGATTGCAATGTGTAGCCCTCTCGCAGCGGCTCCGCCTCGCGGTGTTCCAAGACCGACGCTCAGCTCGAACGGCAATCTCGCTTAAGTTGACCCCCCATGACTCCTCATGGTCATTCATATAACACAATGAAAGTATTACGCCTGCCGAGATGACACTACTACGGGGGCGGCGTGGGTACACACACAGAAGGCGGTCGGACCAGTGAAGTCAAGTGGGCCCAAGTCCGCCCGTAATCGGCAGCAAGTGCAGGGCGGGTAAACCCAAACCAAAACCCTGGCAACGGCGGACTGGAGCCCAAATGCATGTCTGATCCCCCGCGTCTAGCTCCTCCGCTGGGAGTAGTTGGTACTAGAGCACGCCCTCTGTGACCCAACCCCTAAGGGCTGTTGAGTGACTGTCGCTAGAGTCTATTTCCGTATCTTGGAATGAGTTTGATATTTAAGAAAGGACTGGAAGTGATGTGCCAGATCTGGTGGTTGTTAGTGTGTTTGTGATGAAGTTAATGGAGAGAGCAGTCTGATTTACTTTCCCATTGGAGAGACGTGTGGAACGCAATGGTGACGTAATGAGAGCGCGAGGCTAGAGAGTACGCCATTAATGGGTGTGTGTTTTTGTGGAAGAAGCAGAATGCACACTGGGTAGGCATAATGATGGTTGGTGTTAGACAATGAGAACAGCAAGATATCATTCTGTGAATAACGACATTTTTAAGGTGTGGTACTAGACATGTATATTTGATACAGACTTTTGACTCAATGTGGCTGGGAAAGCTGTCTTTTTGTGTCAGGAATTTTTAGACCAAGGGCCTGACTCTAATCGCAAAAGCAACCGGACTCGATCTGTTGTGGCTGCTCTCTGTTCCCAACTCTGGTGATGTAGACAATATTGCGACGCTTCAGTGGTGTGTGGTCTCTAGTCCCGTGAGATCGGTTTTATGTGAGAAGGACGGAGCACCTCGTACAGTCGTGGAGGCAGTCCACGTGTCATGCGCTCTGTCCGCTCGGTCTAGTCAACTACTCTCTCATGATAGCCCTCGCGATTATGAGCTACCCACCCATAGAGATAGAGTCACGCGTGGCCCGCCTGGCATTGTCTACAGCAACCTTGATTAGCGCAGAGAGGTCGGTTCGTGACAGTCTACCATAGGTGGCCCTTCGCACAGTATGGAATAGAGAAGCGTGTTGGTTAGTAGTTATAGCCACGGCCGTTAGCTTGTCTGCTGTGTGTGGGTGTTGTGTGGTCGGGTTAGCAACTCTTCTTGGGGGGGTTCCTTTGTGCTGCCATCTGTTGTTTCAGCCCCGTCTCCCTGATCTTAGTATTGATTGTGGGAGTGTGGCTAGCTTCGCTTCGCGTGTGGTGGCTGTGGCTGTGTTATGACGGTCGCTTTTAGAAAAGGCGCATCTTCTCATGAGTTTCGTGGTTGAGGTGAGGAGTAGAGAGGTGGTATTCATTTTCTGTGAGAATCAGGGTACTATACGGCCAGTGTTGGAATGTGGATGGATTTTAGAGTGTGGTGGCGGGGCATGGGGTGCGGGGGACTTGCTTCGAGATGACGGTTGGGCGGATAGGTGGGGGGTCGCTCGGAAGGTGAGCCTCAACGGTAGGAAAGGGGTTCCCGCAGTTTAAAACACATTTGGACATAACATCGTTTCGGGTTTTTCATTCTTTCGATGATCAAGGGATACTTGCTACGTCCAAAGTATAGCACTAATGGTATTGAGGATGGTTCCTCTCCCCGGATAAATATCTTTGGGGAGAAGTAGCGTGCTCTGATTATATGTGGGTAATTGTATCATTATTGAGACGTTGAGTGAACAGATAGGGGAGTGGAGTCTTATACTCTGGAGATTCATAATTCTGGTGCATGCTCATTGTTCATTAAACGTACATCTCTCTCTTCTCTTACTGAGCGTGAGTTGGACATTACTTATTCTCGATGAATTACTTATAGTAAGGTTTAAATTTGACGACAATTCGGGGATTTCGACGGCAGGAGCAAAAAGTTCAAGTAAAGGAATTCAGCAAGGCACACCTTTCGGAGTTCGGTGCTGTTGCTTCTCTGATGTGCAGTACTGCAAGGTGTGATGCGGCGCTTGTTGCACCGGACTCGTGTATAAGCATCGGCAGATGAGTCCCGGATTTCCACTGGGTAGAAGTGAGAACTGGTTATCAGTTTGGGTAGCCCGTTTTGTATGCTTCGTAATTCACGTTTGGGTGTTTCTGTGGTGGCCGAGCAGATTAGCTGCGCTTCGAGATTTAACTCGAACCATGACGATGGTGTTGGATTTGGATCAGCTCCTTGAACTGGGACATTCAATCGTGACTGGGTTGTGAGTAACAGCCGTAGTATGGAGGACAATCTGGTATATGGCGGGTGGAAACTTCTTGTGCCAAAGTAATAACTTGAGCCAACTGCCCAACAGGCGTATAATATATGCTCACTAGTGGGTAGCTCCCCCACAAAAAGGCCACGTCATGCCGGCTCAGTCCGTCAGCCGTTAGCAAGCTGTGCACTCGCGCGGATGCGTTACGACGGACCATTTCCTGCTATTTTTAAACCCGTATTCCCCGTCTCCCGGACCGTGGTCACTCGCGAACCGCACACTCCCCTCCCGTATGCATGCTTCTTTCCTCTCTCCCTCTCACTATTGGCGCTCGGTAGAGTCGGGTGTTTTGAGGTGTGGTCAGGAAGAGATGTGTGTGCTCTGTTCTCAAGTTGTTTGTGTCCTTGGAAGCGAGGCGATTCTCTCTTCCGTTCGGTGTGAGTACCTTAAGGGCACACCCCGCGATAACAGCATTAACTCACCCCGGTAGTCCGTCCCCGCCCGGCACACGATCCGCTGTGTCCTCAGCCCGGTAGTGCTCATACGCAAAATCAAAAACGCACACCACTCGTGGGTTTTTTCAATCAAATTCACAGTCTCACTACGTTGCCAAACAACACCACACACACACAAAGTACAACTTAAGCCCACCTCCTAGCTGAGCACGCCAATGCAGAAATACAACAACCGCGTTACTTACCGGCACAGAGGGAAAAGCGGCGGGACCCGCTAAAGAGACACTTGAGGTACGTGCGTGCGATAAGCCATAGCGTCGAGAACACACAGACACACCCCACCAAGGAGAGGGAGCGCCCGAAGACGGACACACACACACACATTCACGACACACAACCACAACAACACACATGCTCACCACCACAACGAATCAGTTAAGTCGACGTGAACGTAACAAAGCAACACGGCCCACCAACTACCCGAACACGAGCCCTCCTCGGAAGCCCACCTAAGCTATACAACCTGCCTAGAGACCACACACCACTACCTATGGCTCACAACGAAGCAACCACCATCACCTTTCATGCACACACACACACACAACACACCATAGCAAATCCCATCACAATCAAATCGAAATCAGGTTCACAACACCACCACACTCATACACGACTCTCAAAATCCACACAGACTCGCACCACATACACACTATCCAACTCACAAATTACGGACACACACACCCATAAAACCAACCCAGCTCACCCAATAATGAGGGCCTGACAATTTCTCTAGTAGTGTTACCTGTACACCTTATCTACACACCTTACGCGATCGTGAACCCCAAATCAGTCTACGCAAATTAGCCCACTGCTAAGGAGTAAAGCTAAAGACTCACGCAGCCACAGCACAGACTAGAATCCCTAAATGTAGTAGCAGCCACACACACACACACAATCGACAAGAACGCTTGACAGTCGGACCCCCACAAAAAGACACACAGAACCTAAATGGACACACACAACACACACACATTGGGACATCACACACCGCTTCCTCACAGGCACCTAAATAAGTCACAACACCCCCCTCTCCTACAGAGGTGAGCAATGCCGGGGGCCACTCGTACCACCGGGCGGCACCGGTAATTGAAGTTCTGCGATAACCGGCAGGGCGCGACCTGGGTGCTCACTTTGCGGTTCTGCCTCATTTCTGGGGGACCGGGGGGGAGAGAACTTGAATGCGTACTCAGCTCAGAGTCCAGCAAAGAGAAAAGGGCCATGTCTATGAGGGTCGTGACGCTGGGGTGGTGGGGCCCTTGGGGCTGAGGGGTGTGGTGCGTGGGAGGCGGCAGACGACACGAGATGGGCGCAGCGCGGCCTCGTCCCTCTTCTCCTTGTGGCCGTCGGCTTCAGCGTTCATCGTCCTGGTCTTCCGCCCGGGCGTGTAGGGGCCGTCCCTGTCCCTTCTTGTCTCTTCCTCCGCCCCCCCCGTGACTCGCGGCCCAAGCCGCCCCACCGCGAGCTTTAGGTATGGCGGTATCTCCCAGCCGGGGGGTCTGAAATGTGGGGGCCGCGTGGTGGGGGTGTTGGGTCAATAATCCTGGGAGTTTCATTGGCTGGGAGGGCAGAGGGGAAAAGGGATGCATCGAGGTACGAGTTGCAGCCGTGGTTAGCTTTGTTCACAGGCTTGTCTAAGGGGACGGGCCCCGCCCCGCCGCCTGCTTTGAGTCCGCTGTGCGGTGGTCTCCGTCTGACGTCTCAGGTTAGGTTCAGATAGTCAATGTGGGGGCCTTTGGTGCGGAGGGGGGTGGATGAGTTGTGGGGTGAGGGGCAGGGGCCGGGCGACATAGGGGGGGCCGCCTCCCGCATGGAGCGTTCACATTAGGGGGGGGCTCGGGATGGGGGCAGGGGGGGGGTGGTGCGAGTGTGTGGGGGGGTTGAGGGGGTGAGCACCGTGGTCCTCAATCACTGGATGACAGCGTGGTGTGGCTGCTACACGAACGCCGCTGGGGGCTTTGTCTTCGGCGTTCTTCTCCAACTAGGGTGACCCCTAGTCTCCGGCTCTGGCTTTTAGCCACCCGCATCGACCCCTCGCCGCCGCTGTAAGAACTCCGCACTGCCTGCATTAAAGCAGAATGGTGGGAGGTGGGGGGGTTGCGGTGTGGAGTGTGGGTGAATGTGTGTGGGTTTGTGGTGCTGGGTGTAAGTGATCGGATCTTGCACCGCTTGCAGAAGCGCGCTTAGAGTGTGGTACCGCTGCTGAGTGCAGTGGACTGTTGCAAGTGTATCTCACATCTTATTTTACAGCGCCAGACCTCACAATTAGATGGTCAGGAGAGGAGACGTGGCCTGTTGGTCTGTTTCGTCGCTCTCCGTCTCCCCCGTTCCTTCCTTTTGTGCCCGCACCGCTCGTGGCGAGATAGAGATGAGATGTTTTTTAATCCTGGGATCTGAGGTCGAAGGAGTATGCTGATGTGGTTTGCGGTCCCGTGTGGCTGGAGGCTGCAGGTCGTGGCGTCCGGGCCTCCGGGGCCCTGGAGGACGGCGGGGAGGCTCTTGGGTGTGTTTGTAGTGGTGTGGGTCAGTGTGTGGATGGTGCGTGTGTGTGGGTGGATGATAGCTGGCTGTGTGGTGGTGTGGGGAGAGTAGATGAGAATAAAGCTCGTGTGTGATGTGGAGAAGATGGAATATTGTGACGGGTTGTCTCGTTATAGACAGGACGAAACAAAAGGCGCTGGTGTTCTTTTGGGAGACAGGAAAATTTGTTTGTCCTAGAGGAGGATGGTGCGGGAGAGAGGAACGGGGTGAGGGGAGGAGGAGAGAGCGTAAAAGGTGTGAGATATGTGGGATAGTGAGATGTCGGGGTTTAGGAGAAGGACGGGAGAGAGAGAGAGGCGACTGGATGTGAGAGATGTGTTAGTGGCCGGTAGGGGAGAGGGGAGGTGGTGAGTGTGGAGGAGCGAGGGTGGGACGAATAGAGTGAGGATGTGTAGTGAGTGATGGTAGTGTGATGGATGGGTTAGTGTTGTGTGTGGATGTTGTGTCGGTGTGGTAGTGTGTGTGTGAGTTGGTGATAAGAGTTTGGCCAGGCGCTGCCATGAGGTTGCGGGCGAATGGTGGACGAAGGAGGGACGAAAGGTGTAGGTTGCAAGTGTGTTGTTGGTGGTGTGGTGTTTGTGTGATGTGTGTGTGTGGTGATGTGATAGTGTGTGTTGTGTGTGTGAGTGGATTGTGTGTGTGTGTGCGTGTGTGTGTGTTGTGTGTGTGTGTGTGTGTTGTGTGGTGTGTGTGTGTGTGTGTGTTTAGTGTGTGTTAAGTGTGATTGAGAGCTTAGAGTTTAATTTCCTGACTAAAGCAGTAAGGAGTCGAATATAAATCTCCGTTTAACACGAACGCAGCACACTCACATCACACCCTCACCACACCTCATACTTCACACACAAACACAGACACACACACAGCAGCCACACACACACGCTCTCACATAACACACACACACGCCTACATACCGCTTGCAATAGCGAGCCAAATTAACACAACACACGACAACACACGAGACACGAACGACAACACACACAGACACACACACACGCGACAACAGCAACGACAACACACACGCGACACACATGACACACAAGCATACGACACACACAACACAGACACAAACACGCACAGACCACACACGAATCCGATAACAGACACGAGCGACACAGCAGATTGAACGACGCGCTGAGATCCCGAACACACACAATCACGCGGGAGGCAAGAGGCAACACGGACGAGAGGAACGGCACGCACGCAAGAGAGAAGACGCGCAGAACGCGAGAACGCGGGAGAGAACGCGAGAGACGCAGGCTGAGGAGAGAAGAGACAAGACGAGCACGCGAGGGGGAGAGAGAGAGACTCGTAGGCCAGCAGCTGAGACTAGCAGTAACGTCACGCATAGCAAACAAGACGCATCAATCGCAACACGCACGTACTGCCATGGCCACCCAGGAGCCACCCAGCAAGCAATCGCTGCGCGCAAGGAGCCTCGTACCGGACGCGGACGCGCACCCCACGGCACACGCAGCCAACTTAAAGTGGTTTGCATTGACAATGCCCTAGGGCTAGACCAGGGATGTATGATGCATAAGGCCCTCTCACCCAGGTTACCTCACAACACCACGACAGCTCAGCATGAGCTGCTCAAAAGCTGGCCCACCAGCGTCATTGCGTGATAATTGGGGAGGGGCCCACGCGCTCCCGCGGCACCGGACGCCGGCATCCCTCAGGTACCCACCACCCCCGACCCAACGACGGTCCCTCCACGGCGCCAGGGCTCCCCAGGGATGGCTCATTGTTGGCAGGCTGATCTCTACCTGAAGGTCGAAGGGAACGCAGCCAAGAGCTCCGTGTGTATGTGACTGAAAGGCCATCTCCCGGGCTGCGCTTTTACACGACATCTTCTTACGTCGTGTCCCTCACAAACGGGATTGTGTAACTAACCGTGTGATGGTCCATCTCTTGTCCTCTCTCCCCCAATAACTGAGAGTTAGGGCGGAAGTAAATTGAGGCCTATGCTTACATTCATCAAAATCCCGAGGGTCAGACAACACGTCGTGGGTATTAGTGACTGGAGATTGACGGTGGGAGATAAGCCGGCGAGGAGGCTGGTCCACCTCAGAGGGGGTCTTTCTGAGGAGTGTGGGCTGGACAACAATATACAGGGAGAAACAGGAACGACCAGTGGTGCGGTTGTGAGGTTAATAGGAACGCTTCATCCAAGACCATGTGGTAAATGTATATCGTACATAGAAGAGCGTGATAGGGGACATAATATTATTTATTGTAGGTGTATATTCATGAACACAGAGTTCATGTTAGGTGTATTCTGATTGATTATCCGAAGACCTCTTCCGCAAAACTTCCAGGTGGTTAGGAAAATACGCACGCCATGGATCTAATCTGCATCAACATGCTTACCGTTCAAGTGGATCGGCTCTGTTGAAATCTGCCGGTAATATCACAGTGGCATATAGTCCCGGCCTTTATATCCCAGAGGGCTAGATGTCGCTGGAAAAAAGATGATAGTTGAATCATTTCTTCGGATTATAGGCCCGGAGAATCGCAGAACTACCTACTAAGTTACTCCCTCATCTCTCTCGTCTGTCTGTCACCTCATCGTGTCGTATTCTCATCAATCATTCGACCATCTCGGTCGCCTCGTATATCCGCCTCCTGCCTTCTCCCCCTGCCTTCTCCCTCTCCGCTCCCCCCTGCTCTCCTCTCCCACCTCCCTGTGCCTCCACCCCCGGTGCCTCCCCCCCGCCTCCCCCTCGCCTTCCCCCCGCGTACCTTTTCAAGGACCTGGTGGGTATTCGCTACTGAGACATCATTAGGACCATGTGAGGAATACACTTAGAGTACTTTGACAATACAGCCCAAAGTGCACAATGAGAACTCTGCTAAACGATGTTCAACTGTGCGTATAGAGGCCACTGGTACTAAAGATATCTTTTTCGGCCCTGTTCTCTGATATGTCTGGGTTTGTAATTTAAGTAAATGGCTCTACCACTCTGCTTCTCTCTCATGTTCCTTGCGTCTCTCTCGCTCGTTTTTAACGCAATATCTCTCCGCAACTCTCGGAATACTCTGCCTCTTTTCTCTAGATCTACATTCTTCTTAAACCGTCTCTTCTTTTCTCTCTTTTCTTCCCTCCTCCCTTTCTTCTCTCTCTTCAACTTCTTGCTACTTGCTCTTGTGACATAAGGCGATTGATGGCTGGGGTCCCTTTCCTAACTCGTACCTCCCTCAGTTCCTAATTCCATCAGACTTCTAAAGTCTTTCTATTTTTGCCCTTGTCCGCCATGAGTGCAAGGTCATTAACAATAGCGCCCCTCAAAGAAAGAAAAGGCAGCCTTAAGCATCAATTAGAAGCCAGTGTTAGAACAGGAGAATTGGCCACAGCAGTTGTATCTTTGTACTCGTGATAGAGTGGACGCTAGAAAAGAGAGAGAGATTACCGGGATTGCTATGGCTGAGATGCGTCTCGCAGCTCCAGCGTTAGCTCGGGTGGTAACGAGAGCGTCCATCCCACTCTGCTTCCACTGACGCTGGATCGGAGATTTAAGCTGACTTTAAGAGACGAATCAGGGTGTGATTGTTTGACAACAGCTGAGAGCCTGGATGAGTCCCAGCTAATCTCTCCCCCACCACCGCCCCCGACGCGGGGTCTATTGTCCGTTCAGCCGCTCCTTGCCGTTTAACAGGCGTGGATAAAACGCAACAGAAAACAAACCTGTTGTATATTTTTTCCCCCCCTTTCTCCTTACTCATCTCGCCCCGCGCCGTTTGTTTATCGGCCACACCCTCCACCGACGTATCCCCGTTTTTTCTTCGACGTCGTCGCGGGCCTTCCGCGATAAACTTCGAACCCAATAGTTTTTGGGAGTATTCGCCGCGATCATAGCCACGCGAGGGAGGGCAACCAGTGATATTTCCATCGGACTCCCTATCCATCCCCCCTGCATGCCCCCGCGCACCGACACACCGCGCGCGCGACCCTAGGACCTACACCAGCACCCACCACACCACCCCCCCCCCGCCCCCCCCCCCCCGCCACCCCCCCCCCCCCCCCGCCGACACCTCCCCCCCCCCCCCGGCGCCCACAAGGAGAACATGAGCAGGCAGCACCCCCCCTCCGCCCCACCGAGAGAGCGGAGCGAGAGGGAGGAGGCGAGAGCCTCCCGAGCCTTAGGCCCGCACGACGAGCGAGAAGCAGAGATGAACGTGCCCGGATGCCGATCCCGTCCGGTCCCCATTGATTACCCTCTCCACACTCCGTCTTTTTTTTTCTTTTTGCGAGCAAGAAGTAGTCCCAGAAAGTAAAAACAAAGCGGTGTGAGTGAAAGTGTGCTCTGAGAGGAGGAGAGAATGGAGGTAAATGTATTTTCAGTGAGCATCAGCGCAGGACGAGATTTACCCAATTCTGGGACACCGAATTCCTTACCACTTGTTGTCCAGCCTTGTCTGGGAGGAGTAGGACGAACTCGTAGTCGGGGATATCCCATGATGTGACCGCCTGTGTAGATTCCACACGAGCGCCCGCGTATGAAGTTGAGGGACCCTTGTCTAAGGCCTCTGGGAGGGAGCAGAAACGTACAGCTGGATTGGGGGCCAGAGGAGGAGGGGACAAAGGGAGACAGGAGTGGAGCAGCCAGGAGGCTGTGAGGGAGGAGAGATTGGGCTAATAGGAGAGAGAACCAGCGCCGCCCCTCCCTTCCCCGATGGACTTACCTGACTCCCGGAGTCCCTCCGAGAGATGAGGGAGAGGAGGAGAGAGAGAGATGATGGGGCAGCGATGCACGGGCCCTCGGATGGGACAGTTTAAAGAGTTGATCCCGCAGATGAGACGTTCGTCCGCGCAAGACCTCCCTTCTGGCCCAGGACCGACGTTGAGAGAGAGAAGTTCCGACGCCCCTGTCATAGGGGAGAGAGCTAGGAAGAGATGAACACGTGGGGAGAGAGGAGAGATGGAAGATTATGGGAGCGCCGCCGCGCGTAGAGGAGTGGTGACGCCACAGGTGTCGCCAACCTGGCTCTCCCCCAGTGGGAAGTTTCAGAGCAGCGCAGAGAGAAGGAGTGTACGTCGCGTGAGAATGGATTATGGGATTCCTCTCTCT
>OLKM01004209.1:0-24268 GCA_900291075.1 Melanogrammus aeglefinus | reverse complement strand
TAGCCCCCTTCTTGGCTACGGGAGAACATTGCTATTTCCACTGCTGCGGCAGGTTCGTGCCGCAGTGCACACAGTGCCTGCCTGACAGGAAAGGAATCTCCTATCTCATTTACAGGGCCAATCTGGCATCCCGGGACCCTCGTTGCCTATGGGTCTGGCGCTGTAGGGCCCAACCTGCTGCTGACAGAGTGTTCAGATTATGTCTTGCGAATACCGTTACTAAATGTCAGCGGAGCTTCTACCATGGGCGCAGTAGGACAATAGGTGGGCAGCCGGTTCACTGGCATGGTGTTTCAGAAAGGGCTGAGGAACCCTGTGCATTGTTTACAGTTTCCACAAGATTTTGCGAGTTCCCCAGTCACTCCTGGATGGTGGCCGGTCCCAGCTACTCTGAGGTTATATGTGGCAGCCATATCCCATCCCATCTTGACATGCTCGGGTGAATAAATAGACCCGGGGCACAGATATGGTGTCCCTTTTTCTGAAGGGCACGTTGCGGTTACGATCCCCATGAGCCAACAGTGTGGGCCCCACACTTGGACCTGAACCTGGTGCTCCGATCGCAGTTGGCTTGCCTTCCTTTTGAACCCCGGGCCTCAGGCGGTATTGAAGTGGGTCTCTACTAATAACTTCCTTTGTCCTCTCCACTGCGTCAGCGAAGCGGCGTTGGGGCAGCTTCATGCTGTGTCCCATGAGTGACTCATGCTGAGGTGGAACTCCCAATGGCTCCAGGGCGTTACCTGTGGTCTTTTCTCCCGAAGGTTTCTAAAATCATCGAACTCAACCTGGAACCCTTGTCTGCCTGGCACAATGATATCCCCCGAAGGGAAAGACAGGTTAAAAAAATGCTGTGTTCCTGTGCCGAGCTTCTGAGAGCCTGAGTAGATGCGACCCGCAGGTATAAGAAGGTCCAGACTCTTCCTCTGCTACCGGCTTATCCTAGGAGGAGCTGTCTCTTCTCCATGCAGCGATTGTCTCATTGGGTTGTGGAACGTATCATCACCCATGCATATTAAAGGAGGTGGTTCACTCCCTGCCATCCGGGGTCGAGGTTCGCCCCACTCTACCAGGGCTGTCTGAACATCATGGGCTGCCCTGCGGGGAGTACTTCTCCAGGTTTATTCGGTGAATGTTGCTACTCCCCATCCCGTTGGGCCATGGTGCCTGTTCCCCGACTCTGCTGTTTCCTCTCAATGAAGCGGGGGGGGGGGGTGTGAGATTGTTGGGTTCCTCGTGACCTTAGTTGGTATGAGTGGCAGGCTTGAACACCGGCCTCTGGTAGTCATTAGGATGAATAGAATGAATAGTTACGTATTTTAACTAGTTCATGAACCCTGTATGCCAATAGCGGTCGTGTCACTCCTGAGTCCTTGTGTACCTACGAGAAGATCTCTGCAGGAATAGAATCCTCTGATGTCACCTGAGATTTTAGGACCCTATTTTGCAATCCGGCGCAATGATTCTGCAGGAATAGATCCCTGATGCACCTGAAGATTTAGGGCCCTTATTTTGCATCCGGCGCGCAATTGACTTAAATCACTGGGCGCATGTGTCGTTGCCTAGTTTGCCAACTGGCGCAGAGCGTTCTTTTCCCTTCCTGCGCCACGCCGTCGGTTAATTAGGGAATGATCTTGCTTCCCTAGGGGCGGCTCGGCGAAAGAGGAGGGCGTGTTCTAGCGCAAAGGTTCCCGTGGTGCTATCTTGCCCATTTCAGAAACCACTTGCGCAACAAACCAGAAATACCTGGTCATCTAAAGTCAGTGCTATTTTTAGGAGCGCATGACATAATGTTGCTTGTGCAACTCGCGCATACACTTTGGGTTTCTCTCATCGACCTAGCCACACATTCTGGTAAATTATTTGGAGAAGAACAGCTGATACAGCGGAAAATAAGTTTGTAACTTTTAAATCAATGTACCTTGCCAAACACTGTACAGCAGAGAAATTATTTCTTGATACAGACATTGTGTACATGCCCATAACTTTTAAGGAATTGATGAGTATTTGAATCATGAGAAAACACAATGTTTTACCGCGAGTAAGGGTTAAATGAAATGAATGAATGCGGTGCGCGTGTGTGACACCACACGGCGAGTCCCATTCTGTTCAAAACACAACTTCAAACTAAACACGTAACACATAAATAACAGTCCATGGCAATGTATTATTAACGGGGACACATGCAATATTAGGAACACAAGTCGACAACGATAATGGATACCATACTGATGAATTCTGAAGAGAAACAATGTTATTAATGTATTGCGTATATCATATTAAAATATCATCTTGAAAGAGAACCACATTAAACAGGACTCAGTATTTTTGAAAGTTCTGGAGAAAACTTATTCCATGTGTGAATTAGGCCATATTATTTGGCCATAAACTGAAGCCATTTGAAGTTTGAAAATTCATGTGCATCTGTCTCATCGGGAGACTGCAGATGCGCTGTCAAAATATCAACTCGTCAGATTCAAATGCTCTCATGGCTCTTAAAAGGGAATGGGAGATGCACTCTCATTGGGTTATTGCACCGTTACGCCAAAAACCACACCTCGGCGTTAATTACGGCTACTTCAGACCAAACCCTTTTTAGATATGCGCGGGCGCAAGAGTCATTTTTCGCGCCGGTAAACTAGCGACCTCGCGCGTTATACACGCCCACATAGCTACTTGGTGCTTGCCGCTTCTCACTTGCGTTTCAGACGTTAAAATAGGGCCCATAGGCTGTTCCGGGGCTCATCATGGTCACAGGTGACTTTGTTGGTATTAACACTCGACATGTGCATGGGCGAGATGGATCATTCAGTGCTTGAAACAACCGCCTCTGGCGGTCACGGAGGATTCATAGAACCGTAGTTTCATACGTAACTATCGGTTTCAGGAGTGCTGATAGTTAGATTCTTTGTCACTAAAAAAGGGGTTAGGGCTCGGCTAGTGTTTTTGTAGAATTATGTCAGTTTATAAATTGTAATTTATTTTACACACTAAATTAAAATTCAGTATCATTCAGCATAAACCGATATGTACGGGTCACATTTCAGCCATGAGCTAGTTGAAATGTCTCACTTTGTATTGATATGTTCTAAACTGCACTGTGTACTTGAGGCGACTGTGAGGCTTGTTTCAAATCAATCAGTACAAAGACCACCTATTACTACAGACGAGCATCCAGAATCACAAACCACACGCACTGTCCCAATGTAACGTGCTATTTCTCTTGAGAACACTTTTATTCTCTTAAAGTATTAGAGGTGCGAGTGACATAAGATTCTAATCATACATTTTTAACAATATGTCAACTAATGGTGGGCACCAACAAATGAGACGTTAATGGGACTGGAATATTGTTTCTCTCTGTTGTTTTCTTGGTAAGAGTTTGTTTGTGTGATGTTGCGTGTTTTGCTTTTAGACACCCTACTTCATTTCACGGTCTTCACAGGTTTTGAGAAGTTTTTATTTATTTATATAAAACCCACCTTTAGGATGTCAGTAAATGGACACTGTCCCTGTTAATGCAGTTATATATTTTCAGATGAACATCTACGATCCTAGTATAAACACAGGGCTGAGGTGAGATGTCGCTGAATTCACTGTTACCAAAAGGGAAACATTGCCGCATTAGGGATGCACCTTAGGAGAACTACTTTACATCAATCCCTGTCATGATATGTGTTCTATAACAAACTGGACAAACATTGACAGGCATTAGCTGTGATACGCTTCCATGTGATGTGGCATTAGTAATTGCATCTGTTGAGAGTAGGAAGTGGCCTTAAACAGAAAGTAATTCAGTGTGAAAGAGTCATGCCGTAGCCCCTTGACCCCTCTGGACCCTAAGATATGACATTCCTGTCAAAAGGACATTTAATGCTTTATATTTCCTTGTGTAATTTAACATAAATTTTTGGATCTTGGTTCTCTATCTTGCATTATTATTGCTCTGTCTATCTGTCTGTCTATGAGGTTTGTTTGTGTGGGGAGTTTGTGGATGTGTGTGTTTGATGTTTTTGCAAATGCATGTATATTGATGTATGTGTGTGTGCATTTGTTGTGAGGGTATTTAGATCTGGTGAAAACTTTCTGAAGTTTCTCTGGTATACTATTCCCTTTAGATTTCAAGAAAGGGTCAATCACCCCTTGACTTCCAGACAACAAAAACCATCCTACACACACAAACATATAAAGGTCACAATGAGTAGAGGTAGAGCAAGAGAGAGAGACTGTTATTTTTTTGTGGTTTGGTCGACACAGACACTTGAAAAGCCAGGGAGGGAGGGGAAAGAGGGAGCTGTGAGAGAGAGTACCCTCCTCAAAGCTCAGTGAAGGCGTTGAATGTTAGGTCTGACATCGACAAAAGGAGGGGAAACAGGCGGAGGGACGGACAGACAGACCCAGATAGGGCAGAGTGGGAGCCAGAGTGTGATAAGTGACTGGTCTGTTATCACCAGGCTCCCTACTCTGTGGGATATAGTGCATCGTTACACCAGCCGCACTAAAAGGGCTTCCTCATCCCACAGACAACAACAAAACCCCTATATATTTAAGCAACATTATGAGAAAGCTTTGACCACTATAGAACCATGTATGTGTTGTACAACTCCTCTTTTTAAAGGTCCCATGGCACACTACTTTAATGGATGCTTTAATATAGGTAGTAGTGGGCCCCTAACATAGTATTTGAAGACGTTCCCGAAATTCAGCCGTGGTGCAGAATTACAACCACTACGAGCCAGTCGCACATTGAGCTTTCCCGAAACACGCCGGTTTCGGTGTCTGTTAGCTTTAATGCAAATGAGAAGGAGAGAGGTAGGTCAAGGAGGAGGGTGGGGGTGTGGCCCTGAGCGGCTTGCGGCCACGGAACAATGCGCTCTGTTTACAGCGGATGTAGCACAATGGCGAGGCGCACACAGCCTTTGGCCGTGTTCTGTATTTCTAGACACTCCAGGTCCATAGATATCTATATCATATAGTATAAATTTATCACGGCCAAAAGCTGTGTGCGCCTCCAGATGATATTATGAATTCTCAAATGACTGCGGCAGATTCTCCCCGGCGTCTCTGGTTCTTTCAATGTCCACATCAATCTGAAGTAGAACTGAACCACGACATGGAGGAGAAAGGGATTGTTGCTTGCATTTTTTGACCGCAATTGTGGAATTGATTCTATACAAATCCTTCAGGATATTGTATTAGTGTTGTCACGTAAATCCATGGCAAGCTCCTCTTGGCTGATTTGGCATGAAAAGTGGAATCACAGTGGTCAGACACACAAGACACACAAGTCAGGACCACACAGGCGGGGTAAAAAAAAACATTAGGCTAGTTATAATGTTGCCACCTATATATGTGAAATTTGGCACACCCAAACTAAATTCAGAAGTGAATATAGTCTTCTAAAGGGAATGTGGGTTTTAGTTAAACAATACGATGGAAGCGCCGTAAAATGTTTGCCATCTTAAATTGTACTCGGTCACAGATTTTACAGAAAGCACAGAGTTTGCACTTAACCATACGTTGCTGCCTCCAGCAAAAAGCTGGAGGCAATCCCAAACTATTTACTTTGTCTTTCATGAACACGCTATGTTTGGTGTCTCTTCGAGGACACTCTGGATCAAACGCCCCCACACTCAATGGCTCCATTCTCCACCGCTTTGGCAGTCATCTGATTCAGCTTAGATACACAGTGTCACGGGTAACACTTCTTCAAATGTCAAAGGTCAATATCACTTAAGCTTACCTATTTAGAATTATGGAATATTTCTCGATGTGTGTGTGTGTGTGTGTGTGTGTGTGTGTGTGTGTGTGTGTGTGTGTGTGTGTGTGTGTTGTGTGTGTGTGTGTGTGTGTTGTGTGTGTGTGTGTTGTAAGTCTGTGTGTGCATCTAGTGGATGAACTTCAGCAGGTCAATGGTTGGTCAAACTGAAAAATCCATAGTGACTTAGAATTACTGTTCAGCTTTGCTAGTAATACCTAATGTAGTGTGTTGTGTGTGTGTGTGTTGTGTGTTGTGTGTGTGTGGTGTGTGTGTGTGTGTGTGTTTGTGTGTGTGTGTGTGTGTGTGTGTGTGTGGTTGTGTGTGGTGTGTGTTTTGTGTGTTTGTGTGTGTGTTTATACCTCCAGGTCAGAGTTTATAACAACTGCGCAAATCAATTACATATACTGTATATACCATCTTCCATCACCGGCAAATTAAATGTCCACATGATCAACACATGCTCAATTCACAAACACACACACACACACACACGCACGCACGCACACACACCCAAACACGTGCACGCACGCACACACACACACACACACACACACACACACACACACAACACACACACACACACACACACACACACACACACACACACCACACACACACACACACACACACACAGACATGAGTATTTAGCTGCTCTGCAAGCTTTACATTGGGTCAATGAAGATTAGATAGAGACCATATAGATCCATTTAGTTAAACTACACACACAGTCTCTCGCACACACATACAGACCTGGAACAAACGCAAACATAAAAAAGATCAATTCACACAATACACACAAAGACATACACACACACACACACACACACCGCACACGCACCAACATACCTACACACACAACAATAAAATTGTATCTGAAGATTGCAGAGAAAGGAATAATAGTTGTCTTTAGCAGGTAATAGTCTGAGATTACCTGTCTCAGCTTGATCTACAGTATCTGAAGTGTGTGTGTGTGTGTGTGTGTGTGTGTGTGTGTGTGTGTGTGTGTGTGTGTGTGTGTGTGTGTGTGTGTGTGTGTGTGTGTGTGTGTGTGTGTGTGTGTGTGTGTGATCTTTTCACAGTGTGAAAGGATGCAGCTGGATGCAAATACAAATAGAAGGATACTAACTATCCCTACCATTACACTTTGCTGTGTTGTTTAGTGCCAGAAATGTTGTATTGTCTATTGTAGCTATTGGTATTTGACTATGGTTGGACATGTCAACCTAACAGAAACTGGGGAACTAGGAGGAACAGCAGATTAATCTTGCGACTCTCTGAGATAATGTCAGTTACATCACATTTGTATTTAAGTAAATGCTCTACAAACACTTTCAAATTTATGATTTTAGTACTGCATCACGCCATACACGTTTATTTTGCCTATAAAATATAGCCTTTTACTTAATTTACAATGAGCAAAGCATTATCATTTTTAAATCCGCCTTTGGCATGGTCAAAAACTCCATAAGCATACCATAATCAAAATTCATACCAAGATCATTGTATTCGCTCTACATGTAGATGTCAATGTCTATTATATGGAATAGTATTCCTTCAAGTGGGGATCATATAGCAAAATTAAGACAATATCTTGGATTATCAAGTACCAAATAATTTACCTAAAGGGACTGTATTTTCCAAATGTGTCACTCAATTATTGGTATATATATTCGCCACGCTACTTGCACACAAACACAGCATGTAATGCCAAATAGATTAAATCCCTGTCATTGCTTAACATGTAACACGAATAATGGGTGTATTTGTATATAGTGTCATAAAAACAAAGAGGCTTCTCGTCAAAATCTGTTTTAAACTTAATAGAGTGCATTCCCATAAACAACTATACCATCTATACAACAACCAAAGCACTTGGACATTTACTCAATACAAGGATAGAGATGAAAACGTTGTTGAGCCATACGCTACAGGGTCAACGGTGCACCGATTGGTCAACTGCGAACCAAACAATACATTAATCAATTATTGTAGGCAAAAAAATAAAAACTGCGAGCGCTCTCAATAGGCCTTCACAGCCCACACCTACCCCAGGCAACAGGCCTTTCCTGGCCAAATTGATCACTACAGCGATTGTTTGAAGTGCTTGACCCGTGACACATTATAACCAGATAGTTATACCTACCTTATACAACAAACCAAAATAACACAGTGACATGATTTCAGAAAAAACCTTTCTCTTTGCAGAGAGTTGGACGTCTAGAGCTTGCGTCGCAGACAACCCAGTCACATTTTTGCATTCATGTTGATAGAAGAGTCGTTCCTTTTGATCCGGTTTTGTTTGGATTACTGAATGTGTGACTTATTTTTTCCATATGCTGTTGTATGATGCCTTGTGTAGTTTATATTTGATATTATGAAGCAGGCAATGCTGTTCTTATTTGTTTCCATGTGCTGCTGGAAGCTATGTATATTGTTGTGCTGTTTTAATCAAATATTAAAAATCGAAATACCTGGTATGGCATATACTTGACAATGTTATTGAAACCTAGCTATTGGAACCAAACCATGAGAACACCACATGGTATAATTCGGAAACTGAATTTTTTGAACCCTTTCTCATTACGTCTTTGAGACTAATTCCGTAATATCCGTCACAAATTTCCTCCTTTGCGCTTGTTTGCACTAACGTTGCAGAGCCCACCCCTTACTTTGTCCTTGATAACGTCACGATCCTACTGTTGGGTAAGGTTAGGCTGGTGGGTATCTGGTGGTCATAGTAACTGTGGGAGTGGCTCCCTTGATTGGCCTTGATTATGGTCACCGGAGGGATCCAAAATGGCGAAACAGAAGCAAGATGGTGTCTCAATAGACAGCATGGTGCCCAGTGGTTACACTCCGAAATCATAAGACTTCTGTAAAGTCCATTCACCCACATACCAGGACCACACCAGAATTAAGGATTCCTACGGGGAACGTGCGAGCCCCTTTGTCGTCTTTGTTTGTCTATGTTATACTGTATGTCAAAACAATAACTGAACGAGACAGCTACTGTTCACCCCAAACGTTTCGGCTATACCCTTACCATATAATTTTTCCCATGTGGGGAAAGATGAAATATAATCAATGCAAAGACTACAAATAGTGATACACTAATTTTAGTAACACAACATGTAAGCACACTAAAATACTTAATTTGATGCAAATGTATCACAAGGGGAGTACAACAAGTGACCCTTTCCAGCGCTACTGGAAGTGTGCTGATTGACAACCTTGTGCATAGTGACATCTTGACAGCTGATTAAGAACCCCATGCTGCTTTGTGTCAGGATGCAGGTAGTACCCCTATGATCTAATCGCGTTATGCATGCCACGCCCCATATAACTACATTAGTTTGTTATTTCTAGCACTTGCAGGCAGGAAAAAAACATTTATATTATCATATTGTGTACACATAACTATATGAGCACACAAAATGAATTAATCAAAACAAGCATATACCGGTATGTTTGCTCTTTAACCCACAGGCTCATACCGCCCTGGCAGACAAGTGTGTTCTTGACTGTTCTCAAGTCTTGCAAGGCATGTTCGACGGCAGGAAACCATTGTCCCTTCAAATTAACCTTTATAAGTTATTTCCGTATATTAAAGAATGTGTTAATATTAATGGAAAACAGGGGTCTCTGCAACGCAAACATATTCCACATTAGCATCGTGGATAGCAGGGAAAGAGAAGTCTGTCTGAGACACCTTCCTCCAAGTGATGCCCCCACCATGGAGGAATATAAGCAGGATATTGGTAGGAGATGAAACCAGGATCCAACAGATGAAAAAAGAGCATCAGGGCTTTGATGCTCTCTTGAACCAGGACGGGTAAGATAGAGTAAAGTCAAACCTATAAAAAAAAAGAGCTAAAAGGAGCCCGTCTGGCATTCAGACGTTTTGCGAGACGGATTTATTCCAGGTTCATGTGATCTGTCCAAACCAAGAAGACCTTGTTGTACGTCATGGACCACTGAGAAGGACAGCCCTGATGCCCACGTCTGAGGCATCAACCTCCACCTGATGAATGAAGCTGGACGGGAATCCGGAGCGTGAGGATAAGTGCCGAGGTTGAAGCTCTACCTCAGCCTTCGGAATGCCAGATCAGCTTGGGAGGACCGCTTAGAACTTGACATTAGATGAGGTAAGGGCATGTGCAAGGGCAGCAACAGCGCTAAAATCTTGAATAAAGCGTCTGAATATTTTTTATTACAAATTTGCAAAAAGGCATTACGAGGGTTTTCGTAATGGCAAAATGGAGCGTGTTAAAGGAGGTCCATTCATCCTTTTTCCCTTATCTTCAATCATTTGCAGGGATTCAATCATTTCAGGGATTCAGCGACTTATCTTTCTTGGCCAACGAAGGAAAAACCCTGCTCCCGCCAGGAAAAAGGACGGACGAATGATGCCGGAAGAGATATATATTTGATATATATTTTTCATCACCTCCCTCCTCTGGCACGGACAAAGATTAGACGTAGAATAAAGGTGTCCGCTGGGAGTTGAACCGAGACTCCGGGGAGCAGATCATCAGAGCGCAGTCATGATCGGATTGGTTTCCAAGGGCAGGCAGAATACACAAAGCCTTGAGCTTAACACTTCCTTGAGGTTGAGAGGTAATAGGATGTAACCATTGCCGAGGTCTGGGATAGAGGCTGAAGATGTTTGGAAGAGGGAGGGTGGGAAGAAGACTTAGAAAGCCCAGGAATCCTTGGTTCAACGAAGGCCTCTGAGGACAGAAACGGATGGTGAAACAGGTAGAAGAACATCCCCTTGCCCAAACCCGTAACCTCCCCTGTGGGACGAGCCCTACATGCGCGGGTTATGTTAGTGAGCCAGGGAAAACCAGAATAACTAGATTCAACAATAACATAAGTTGA
The DNA here is from genome assembly GCA_900291075.1 of Melanogrammus aeglefinus. NCBI lineage: Eukaryota > Metazoa > Chordata > Actinopteri > Gadiformes > Gadidae > Melanogrammus > Melanogrammus aeglefinus. The sequence continues at coordinate 13,629 of OLKM01004209.1, read as the reverse complement.
ACAAGTGGAAACTCGAGTAGTGCACCAGTTGTGATGGGAGAAAACAGAGTTAAAAGTGTTTACAGCTCACCAGTGGCCGTCTTCACAGTACAGTGAACCCTCTAGTTATGTATATGTAAATATTTGCTATCTTTTGAATGAGACCGTCTTTCAAAAAGACTTTTCGTGCTCCACAGAACGAAATGTAAACCAATGCATAGAGAATGGGAGCGTATGCTCAGTAAATTTTATTTGTGCTCCACAGAACAAATGAGAGAGAGAGAGAGAGAGAGAGGACGAGAGAGAGAGAGAGAGAGAGAGAGAGAGAGAGAGAGACGAAGAGAGAGAGAGAAGAGAGAGAGAGAGAGAGAGAGAGAGAGAGAGGAGAGAGAGAGGCTTCAGAAGGGGTGTGTGCAGACTAGGGATGGGCAAAACAATTCCTTTCCGGGAATCAGTTCTTTCAGTTCCGTTCACTATTACCATTCGTTCCTTTGAATCGTTCGTTAAGTCAGACTACATTATTTGATAGGGAATCGCACAGGTGTCTGTCCCCCCCCCCCCCCTTGCTTATAAGTACTGGGTACGCCCGCCAATTAAGGCTTTTCCACAGCCTGCACTACCACAAGGGTTCTGTCGGCGGTCGAAACGCCAGCCGTAATTGAGCTGCTCCAAGCCGCACCGCGGTGAAAATGAGGGGCAATAAAACAGAAACGAATCAAAGTTTTCAGTCACCGGGCGCTCGGAAAACAAAAAAAGCAAATTTCTGTATTATTGGCCTGTACGACGCAGTTCGACCATTTCCATGGTTGGTAAAAGAATACTTTATTAAAGCATGCAATTATGTTGTAGAACAAAATAAAACTAAAACTTATAAAGGGCTTGCATGATATTGAAGCATAAAGTGGTCGTTAACTTGTGTGGCGGTTCCTTGTCATTTGTTTACCCATGTGCCATGGCAACATGATTGCTACCTGCTGTAGTACTCTCATTGGCTGAATCTCTGAGAACGTTTTACTCAATCAATGTAAGGTCGCGGGGAGATGGAGCTCTATTCGTTTGTATATTTTATTTAAAGGTACAATCCCGGGCGGCTGGATTTACTGGACTAACGATTTATTTTTTCGAATTGCACACCCTCCCCTCCATCCAATCAGGAATCACAAAAGCCACGCCCCCCCTGCTCGGCTCGTGCACGTGCTTCATTGCAGTCGGAGACCGTTGTTGTATTGCACCCATGATTGCACCCTGCACCGCGGTAGCTAATTGATACCAGTGCGCATGCGCAGAACAGCGTGCACGTTGACTGACAGACGGGCCATCCAACCAAAGTTGTCTGAAACTAATTTGATTGGTCGGCCAATTTTCAGCCCCTACTCCTTACACACAGATGCAAGCACATCTACGTCATTGATATATTCATAATTAACTAACGTGCATCAACTCTAATGTCGTTAATACTACAGATCGCAATTACACCTCGACAGATTTTTAACTAATTTTATTGTCACAATTTACAACCGTACGTCGCCACGAGATCGACCGGTACGTTTGATAGTGGCATCATAATGTGTTTGTTATGCTAAGAACTACCAAATATACTCAGATTTCATTGCTCTTATTGCCACAAACGGAGCCGCCTGGGATGCGGTACCTCTTTAATTGACCATTTTTTTTCTATGTAAAAAACAATCAAAAAGAATCAGTTCTCTTATTTTGGAAATCTGTTCTCATCGTTCACCTTTGGGATTCGTTCATTGTGAACGAATCGTCTGCGACCGAATCGTCCGCGACCGACCCATCCCTAGTGCAAACAGTACAGGGCACCCTGTCAATATTTCTGATTTTTGAAGAAGACCTCCTCAAATTTTTTGTGCTCCACAGAACTAAATATAAAGAAATGAATTTTGAATTGGAGCATTCTCCGGCAATTATCGTGCTTCACAGAATAAAACGAGAGAGAGAGAAAGAGAGTGGAGGAGGGAGAGAGAGAGAGGGCTTCAGAAAGGGGTGTGCACAGATAATACAGTGCACCCTCTTATATACAGTATATGTCAATATTTTTGTGTATATATAAAAAGCTGAAAATAAATTTCCGTGTTCATTTTTTGAGGAGTTCTGCTTCAAAAATCAAAATTTTAGACAGACAGGACAATTTAGATATTGGGCAATACTTATTAGGGTCAGTCTTATCACCTCCCTTATGCAGAGCGGTGACATGGGCAGCTTTCCAGAGCTCGGGAACAACTCCAGTAGTAATGGAGAGGTTAAACATGTTAGTGAATCACCTCAGTAATCAGTGAAGCAGCCATATGGAGAAAGATAATCCACTCTTGCAGCATTCTTGGGATCAATAGTCTGCAGTGCAGACATGACTGAGCTGCAGACACTTGATTTAGCACAAATTGAGAATTAAATCTGAAGTTGTTAAATATTTTATCGAGGTATCGCCATGAGGTACAACAACGCCGTCAAATATATGCCAGTCCTTGAAAAAATGTTTGGAAAATGTTAAATGATAAGCAAACACCACTGTGCTTAGTGTAATGGTATGTACCAATTTCGGGTTCCTCTGTCTAGCAGATATAATGGATGTGTGTTAGTTGCTCTTGATGGACAGAAGCGATACTATGCTTTCTTGTGCCCTCAGCTATGTGAGGTATGGAGCAAACCCTAAAGCCTTGATTGAACAAGTGCTTTGGTGTGGCTGTATATAGCCTTAATTTTTGCGAAACATTATTGGGTCAAGCAGCGAAACTGCGAGACAACCATTGTTATTGTACGTTTTCCTATCATTATTATCTTTCCATGGGTGTCTATGGCAGCCCATAGAACACCATGGTCAAATGTTGTCAAAAACATTCAAATTGCAACTCCTATCACAAACGTTTTCCAGTCATCTCGAAACTTGGCACAGATGATGGTCAGACCAGTGCCGTGTTCCAATACCCGTACTGTCCGTACTTACTAGCCAAAATTTAAGTACACAGTACGTTCCAATTCAGATCCGGCGAAAAGAAGTATACTTCAAGGACCCGGATGCCGTACTCAAAACGGGCTAATCGTGAAGTGTTGGATCGAAGGACACTCCCCGTACTCAACGGCAGCCATCTTAGCTACGTACGTAGAGCGGAGAGCAGGCGGAGCGCTCAGCTCGAGCGCTCAGAACTTGAATCATTGATATCATAATATCATGACTACGACTTTAATAACTTTAATCATCACAAAAGTAAACCCCCACTATAAATTAAATGACAGGTCTAATGATGCTGTTATTATATGGGCTACGTTGGTAGACAAAAAAAAGCATACATGACGTTTAAATAACACCTACCCTAGCATTGTCTGTCTCCATCAGGAGGAGGAGGTAACGTCGACGACGTCGGCGCATTCTCCACATTTGCTGCGTTAACGGACCCATATTGCACAACTAAAAAGATGTTTAAACACAACGGGTAGGCTACTTTATTCCACACTTCAAAGCGGGATGTTTTTGGCGGATGACGAGCGGCGGCTGTGGCGATCGTCATTTCCGGTAAGTGCACCACAGAGTACTCGATTTGGAACAGCACTCGCATCTGAAAAATTAGTATACTCAAGTGAGTACGGATAGTGCAGAAAGTGTACTTCCTTTAAGTATACTCATGGAAGTACGGGTATTGGAACACGGCACAGGGGCCACAAAAAAGATTTAATAGATTTTTCATATTCCAAACCGTTTGGCCGCAAAAGGTGCCAAACAGGAAGTAAGCCAATTTCTCCGCAGCCCTTTGCCATATCATAACCAGACTGGTAGATAGGCCCATGACATCATCATGGAGACTCAATGAATGTGGTGACCTTTGACGTCTAGGGTGCGCCGTAATTAATGAAGATGTGCTTTAACTCCTCTCTCTTCACATGAGTACCGGTATATATCAAACTTATTTTTAATGTCTGGTGATTCTGTCAGACCTCTTAATATAGCTAATAAATTATTTCTTATGGAAACATCAGAATTTGTCCGCCATGTGGAAAGTTGTCAAAATCAATATTACCTATCCATAGGCAACAAATGCTGTCCAATCTTCATGAAGCTTGCCATGTAGGATCTTAAGACCAAGCTGAGCAAATGTGTTACACAGCTTTTTCAAATTCAAAACCGTTTGGCGATGACAGCCAATCAAACTTGACGGCAAAGCGCCAAACAGGAAGTAAGCCTGTTCTCAGCAACTCTTTAACCTATCATAGCCAAACTTGGTACATAGACTCATGATATCATCCTAGGGATCACCAAACAATTTGGTGACCTTTGACCTCATTTGATGAGATATTAGTGAACAATATCTAATTGTCATTGTGATAACCATTTGCCAATATCTTTCATTGTAGGTGAAATTACTGAGACGGTCATCATGTAACCTTGTCTGTCTGATTATGTCTCTCCAGCAAAATTTTGTTTATGGAGTCCCATTCCGCTTGACCCCCACATTGCTGCTCGGAGCTATATTTATTCCTGTTAATTTCCTTTTCTTTTCTTTTTACCATTTTTCATAATTGTTTGCACTGGATGCCTAATTACTCCTCGTGGTGGAGGAATAAATGGCATCACAACGTCATTTCTGCCTCATTGCTGCCTTTGTGCAAATCCTTAAGACACTCGACAAACAACCCTTTGACAGACAGGAACATAGTAATTGGTCGGGATTGATGCTGGAACGGGAAACGGGACAGCGATCACCAGACTTGCCTTTAACTGCTGAAGTTGGCCACTTAAACAACCAATCTGGTCACAGATAGCAGACTAAAAGCCCTCGTTCCACCAGCTCCCTTAATCCCTGGCACAATGAGGAGAATTGCTCCTTGTGGTGGAGAATCTGTTCCCAACACTGCGTGCATAGAGTCAGCTGAGTCTATTGTTGTGGCCAGTTTATACGGCTAGAAGAGTAGCCGGAGAAATAGGACTCAATAGCACGACTCGGGAGGCAAAAATCGGTGTAGAAAAAATGGTCTTTACTAGCAGATAGGTCAGCAGAGGGAAAATCAGTTGACGATCAAGGCAAACAATCCGGCAGGGAGAAGACCATGACGTAGTCGGGAAGAAACGGACAGGAATCAGAAAGCTTGATAGAAAGAACAAAGACAAACTGGCACAAATAACAATACACAAGGAGGGTAATGCTATTAAGAGGCAAGTGAAAAGAATTAAGGTGAGTGAGAACAATCAGCGATGCGAGATACATAAGGACAGGGAGTGAGATAATCAATGAAGGGGCCAAGATGTGAGACGAGGTGTTCACAATGCTGCTTTATTAATGCCTCAAAGTTGCAGACTGAAAGTTCTGGACTGAGTTTCCAGAAATTATTTCAAAAAGAAGTTTGCTTGCAAACAAAAGGAGTTGTCTTGATATTGATATAGGATCACACAAAAGCATTGGCTCATTAAGATAAGTCGCAAATTCAAATTCGTCCTCAGTGAAGCCTTCAGATTGGTTCGCTCCTTCTACACTCATGGATGCCAGCTGCCATAAAACTCGTGGGCCGAGAGGAACTCCCTTATCTCAGAACAGGTCAGATTCTCATGGGGGTGCGACCTAAAGAAGTTCTGGGTGCGTGGACAGAGAGAGATATGGGCTGGCCAGCAACTTTATATTTGTAAAATATATCTGTCAAAAGATATTGTTTTGTTGATAACATTATGAAACCTCTATTGATCCTCATTGACTACAGATATCTCCAGATTATTGGAAGCTACAAACTAACTGAAATGTTATACAGTGCAACTTTAAAAGTTGTATTATATAGTTTATAAATGTTATTATTTCCCTCTGTAAGTCGATGAGTTTTGATCACAGAGCCCCATGTTCTGGGGCTGTGTGAGCTTACAGCAGTTGCTCTATTTTTAGAATTACTGCTGTATTGATAAAAAAAATCCCCATGACTAAATGCTTGATGACAGATCTGAACTTTTTACTCTGAAAAAAACATACCAAAGACAAAAAGTTGATCTCTAACAAAGGTTAACAATTTGGTTTTTTGGAAACACTAATTCCTGACTGTGTTTCATATCCCATTGCCCCCATAGACGACAATGTATTTTTTAGATCATGCATTTGCTAACCCTACATCATTGGATACCTTTGTCCAATGAACATAATAATAATCCCAACAACAGTATTATTTTGTTCCATTTTTAATATTCAATTTGAAAAAAAACCTAATATGTAACCTATATCAATATAAAGCTGTAAGTATACAGGATACACTATATTTGTGCTAGCTTATTGGTCAAAGTTCAAATTTCAATAGCTGGGCTGTACCCCACATGAATCTTGTTCAAAAGATGAATGCTACTTTGTGTTTGGTTTCCTATTCCTGCATTGTTATTCTTAATTTTACACTTCATTAGGTGACTGTAAGGATACTTTTATTTGCATGACTACAGTTGTATTCATATGGTATACTACACACAGTATCCTGTATTCAGTCTCTGAACACATAGCAGAGGGGAATGTGGAGCACCTGACAGCCATTCAGGTCAAAGTTCTAACTAGCTGACTGTTTCACTGGCTTGATAACTATTTCTGACTTGGCTGACTTGATAACTATTTCACTTGCTGGCTGACTGTTTCACTGGCTGGCTGGCTGTTTCACTGGCTGGCTTGCTGACTGTTTCACTGGATGGCTGACAGTTTCACTAGCTGGCTGACAAACACAGAGGCTGGGGCTGTCTTTGGGTGTTATTTGTCTGAATGTTTAGAGGACAGTTACCGCCCTGTTCACTGACTGGAACTTGTCTCTTGTCTGTCTTGGGCCTCGATGGCTGATGGGGAATTCCATGGGGGGATTACATGGGATCACTACTTCTTACACCGTTTATCCTTCCGTTGTCCTTCCTTTTTATCCAACTACCTTGTCTTCTCGCTCTCTATCTGACCCTCATTCAGCCTCTCTGGTCCTCTCACTGCCTTTCAGGCTATCACCGTCCATCTATCCATCTGTCTGTCTAGCTGTCTCTCTGGCATCCAGTGTGTTTACCTACCTACTTGATTGTAGCTGTGGTAAAATAGGTGTTTCTTAACTGGCATGTAAACACTGTACACTGTTACGTATTTCATGTTAGATCTAATGAGAGATCTAAACCCTTTCAGAATCCTTGATAAAGTGCCGCAACAGGGACCTTAAAAAAAAGGACAGAAAGAGCTGTGCCTTTTAAGGCACTCCCTACTTGTTCTGTTGGCAGAACTCGTTATCTTCATTGTTACAAATCAACACTCGGATGGTAAACAAAATAATGTTTCAAGAGACTGTCAAATATCTGGTTGATCCAGCCACTTCTCCTAACAGATAACCAGGCCATGTAGTGTCCATGTTGATAAATAATGAGTATTTTAATCCCTTAACTGGATGAGGACTGTGACCTGGTTACTGAGAGATAGTAAGTGAGGCAGATGAGATTAAATTGAAGGCAGATGGAGTATAATTTTATTCAAACCACTTTCCTGATCGAATGTTTAAGGCCTATAACTGGCTGAACTCAACATTAATGTTTGTTCACCACTTTTTAAGGTTATTCAAGTTTACATTTTTCCCGCCGATAGCATTCACATTAAGTGACCCCGGTTTATCCACAGCAGTCGTCTCGTTTCACAGTCGCCAGGAGAACAGATAAGCCCATCCCGCCTGTTTGTGTGCAGGCAGACTCCTATAACATTTATACTGGATTTCATAGAAAGTCAAAGTGGATTTCAATTGTTTCCCTATATTTAAAAACCAACACTTTCAATACTAATGATCATTAACTTATAATGACCATAGAACATTGTGTTCTGTACAATACATTTTAATACTATTGCGAAGTCATTTTTATTCAATCTGCTATTGTCAAAGATCCAAATCTCAACTACCTTCAAGGAATCATGTTACTTTGTCACGTTACTGACTATTGTGTATTTTAAGTTAAAGAGCATGCTCAATGTCAGAGTGTCGCAGCCAGTAATTACCATGGCAACCGACCCAAATTTGTGTCATCCCATTTTAATTTCTGAAATAATACGCTGCCAGACCAGATAAACGGAGCAGATTAGAGGAGAGAAATAAATACAAGTTAAAACAAGCAAACATGATGAGAGGGCATCATATACACTGGGGTCACTCTAAGAGATGTAATTGTTTATCCTGGACTTAATACCAGATGGGCCACATTGCATGACGCTGATTGATTAGGTTGTGCCTCATCCTAGGTCGTTAATAATGCATCTCAGCCCATAATGGAAATCCAAAGTTCTCGCGAGAGCACAATTTGAATTTGCTCAGTGAGTCACTCTGGGAACAAGCAATATACTCACTTCCCGATTCCCCTGGATCCGAACATTAACCAATCAGATCGGTGTATCTGATGTAGGCGGGCCAAAAGCGTTGCTGTTTAACCGACTGGATACGACAAGAGTCTTATCTATTGGTTTGCTCTGCTGGTCTGGATACATCACCCCTTGCATTCTTCTGAATGGTCGTAGTGTTATCAAATTGCATGCAGTGATATTTTCCAAATTAATGCTTGGTGCCAGCCCTTGAATAGGGCCATTTTCATAACTCGTTGCCAGACCCTACAGCTTTCTAGATGTGGGTATGGATTTCAAGGCAAAATTAACGCCCCATCGGAAACAACAACAAAACGATTAGTATAATTTACGTAATTCTGTATTTCACAGGATGGAATTTGGGGAAGTTCACCATAAACTAAAGATTATTTATCACACTGTTACGCATGCACACTAATAAACCTATTTCTTCAAAGGGAATCATGGAAGGCAATGTTGCACAGGCCATCTGTTTTTAGAACATCTACAAAGCTCTCCCTTTCTCTCATGCCGGTCAGGTTGAGTATGGGGGAGCGTCGGGACCTTCAGGCTTCATGTCCTGTAAGATGCAAGGCCAGTAGGTCTGTCAGCGGCTGCAGAAACAATGTACCTCCAGCTGTTTGGTTAGGGATCTCAGACCCTCTTGGATCACCAGACTATACATTGGCCAACGCTTTTGAAGTGCGGAGACGTCTTCTATATTGGATCTCATGATGGGATACATCATCTGTATGTAAATACTGGGGAAACCATCTCAATGTATCTGTTTAGCCCAGCTATGCTGTGCATATCAATTTACTGATAATAAGTATTTGAGTTACATTGAGAGGGCGATAGAGAGACATTAAAGAGAAGAGGAGAATGTACAATCCTGTAGATTGAAAACACTATGAAAGACTGAACAGTGGAATAAGAAGGAAACCAACAGACATGTTGTCCTTGTTAGAAAGGGTTTCCTTTATGATTAACAACCATTGATTCATGATGGGCCTCCTCACACTAAGCTCCTAAAACCCACAGCCCGCCAGGATATACCTTCTCTATCTTCTCTCTCTTATTAACATTAATTGGTGTTAATAAGACTATCTATAAGTCCTAATAATAACATAATAAACGTGCTTATTAAGAGATTATAAGACTTTTATAAAAACTTATAAGAAACTTGTTTACTATTTATTGATTGCTTAGTACCATTAATGATGGTCTTATGAGTTTCTTATAGTTGTTAATAAAAGCATTGCAAAACCATTTATTGAGTCTTACTAACTTACCTATTATGTCATTTTTTAACCTTTACTAAGCTTTTTTATGCTTATTAATAAATCCTTTATTATACTGCTCATCACTGATTAAAAAATGTTAAAAGTGTTTCAGGTTAGCAACAGAAGTGTGTAACTGGTTCCAACAGAATTAGGTAGTTTGAAGCGTGTGGGTTTGATATGGTGACAAAATATGGTTTTGATAAATTAGTGTATAGTCTTGACAAGAGTGTTTAATTTTTAAAGGGTCTGAGGTGTTCTGTTGATTTTGTTTGTGGTTGTGCTAATTGTGTGTAATGTTTTGAAAAAAAACTAAACACATGGTAAAAACGCTCCAAAGGTATTCATATTATTCAGTAATTTGTATGTATGTTCAAACCCCCACGGAAATGTCAAGCCATAGCAAGTGACAAATAGCTCGACCATGGGAGCAGTCTGGGGCTAAATGTCTTTCTTATGGACACATCAAGAGTGTTCCTAAGAGGTAGCCATATAAACTTAGCACAAAAAGTAAGGAATTTTTTGTTTGGATGATTATTTCTATGTGGTAACAATGCTTTTTGGCAAAAAAATCTTATACCATTGGAAAGCCTGTATAGTTCCCTTTCAAATGGTGCCCAGCCCCAGGTGCCTAGCACCTCCTCCTCGTGCTGGTCACCAGCCTGGTCACACACTGCTGTGGGATGGCATCCCATTCTTCAACCAGCATTTGTCACAGTCATCAGCCAACGTGGGTTGTGTTGGTCACTCTGGCACGACCAGCAAGCCCAAGCTGATCGGCACAAGTTTTTTCAATGGGTTTGAGGTCAGGACTGCTAGCAGGCCATTTCCATCCTCTCCACTCCCACAGTCTGGAGGTAGTCTTCTGAATAAATAAAATATTTAGTGCCAAAAAGCATTGTTACCACAGAGAAATAATCTACCAAACTCAAATTTCCTTACTTTTTGTGCTAAGTTTAGAGAAATCTCTCTCCTGAGCTATAGTGCACAAGCAACAATGGGAGACTATTGCAATATGTGGTGTTAGCGTTGTTCTGTACTGCTACAGAGGCAGCATCCCAGACCCACACTGGTGGGGGTTCTGCCAACAGGCCTAATCACAGAAGGTGAAGGGAAACAGGTGTAGCACATTAAGTTAATTATGGCTCTGTAAGTTTGCCAGGGCCCATAATAAACATGAAGAGATACAGCTGTGTTCACCCCTACTAGACTGCCCCCATTCTGCAAACTCAAATCGCCGCCCATTATGCCGGTGATTTGAGTTCGCCCTGCAGAAGGGCCTGGAGAAGAGCAATCATTTTCTTTCTAGTTTTGATGTTTTTGCGGGAGCCAATCACCAAGCTGGCTTTTCCCCCTGGCGCGCTAATGGCTGGTTTAACACTATGATGACGGAGAAGCGACAGCAAGCAGCCAATTGCATACAGAGTCATTTGAAGTAGGCCCATTGATCACACATCTTGTGCTGAAGAAAATGACAGCAGCTTCCACAGACCAAAGTGCAACCTGCAATAGCCAGACTACATCCTTACTGCAACCAAGCCTATACCCTCCATGATAAAGGGATATTATCAAAATCTCAAATCAGTGATGGAGCTGCGGGAAAGCACAACACAGTGTAGTGTCAAGTAATATCATAACACTGTTCATAACAGCTAAATTAAAAACAGTAACAACAAAGTGTCTCACACCATTATATACTGTATATATATACTGTATATAAGTTCCCTCAAATATTATTACTTTCCAAACATTGGCCAAAATGGAATATCTTTTTATTTGGGCTGCTTCTAGGACATTTTTGGGTGGATTTTGAACGGTATGTGTGGGCAGGATGTTTTTTGCAGGACCTTGCAACCCTGCGCTGTTTCCCGAGGTGCTGAAATGCTCCAAAACCGATCTCGGATCCATGGCCAAAACACTTGTATGCCCCCCCCCCTTCAATAAATACTATGGCAGAATAAAGAATAAATTCATGCATTATCATTCAACTTGAACATGTGTTGAGTGGTGGAGGGATGACGTATGTTGGCCAACCCGGAAGTGAGCGTCGCCCTGGGTTCCCTTGACAACAAAACGGGTTTTTCCATTGGATTTTGGATTATTGCAGAAAATTTTGCATTTTTCAAGCACCTCCTCAAAAACTAAAATTAATTAAATAAATAAAATTAACCGTGTTCCAAAGAACGAAATGTAAACCAATCGATTCTGAATGGGAGTGTTTCTCGGATTTTTCCATGCTACACAGAACGAAATGTAAACTCCATGCAAATAAAGGCTCCATGGTCATAATCATTTAAATATAATTAATCTCCTGAGTGTGCAGGGTATGTAATCTATTTTTTTCATGGCCTGCGACCAGTCACTTGACTGTCATGGTTGCTATGATGGTTGCTATCGACCGCCCCCTCTAATCCTTACATGGCTCTAAAAACCCACGCGGCAAAGGAGCTGCCGTCAATTGTGTTGTTTTTGTCGTAAATCGTATCATATCCCAAGGTATCCTTAAAAGGCACGTTGGATGTTTTTATTCTCTGCAGTTTAGACTTCGTCTATCACCTACTTTTCAAAGCAAAACACCAAGCTCATTGATTTACCAAGGCAGGGTTATTTGAAACAATTAATTAAATATGTGTCAGAGGTCAGTCCTCCTTCTGAGTTTGCTTCCTATTTATGTCTAGTGTACACCCAACTACTGTCCACACAAGCCTCCCACCCCAAACTCTTCCCCATATGGAATTTTGGAGAATTGTCGCCACGTCCCAGTGGTGGTGGTATCATATATATAGAAAGAGGGCATTTAATTGTACTACAATGATTCAATTTAGAAGGCGAAGCCCTAAAGGAAGTGATGTAATAGATGACTGGGGTCTCTTATATATCAAAGGGGGTCTCTCAAAAGGATGCACACGCATCAACCTGTGGCTCCAGCCCTTACAGGAAATGACTCAGCAAGTGCTCCACTCTTTGCTTTGCACTCACCCAGCGGCTCGCTTGGAAGATTTTGGCCTGAAGTTCTTCTCAGACCTACACCCTAGCCATCCAACATTGCATATCTGAGATTCAGGCCTCTCTTTAATAATGACAAAAAATTAATGAGAGAAACACATATTAACTTTTTGTTATCTCATAAGCGGCATGGTGTGCCTCCTCTAGACTTGACCCCAGACTTCAAAAACGTGTGCCACAGGCCAGCTGTGCCTGCACCACCTTAACGCCTCGTTTCCACATACGTACTATCTCAATATGCGATCCAACCGTCTCCGACCGAAAGTCCATTCATTCGCGATGTGATTCTCCGTAATGTCCGTTTTTTCCTCTCCGAGACTCCTCCCCTCCGTAAAATTTCTGTTCCGTATGTCGTCGTATATACTTTCAAAAAAATTTAACTTTCGCCGTGGTTTTACGGAGATACCGGATGAAAGTTTTGCTAGCTCGCTTGCTTTTGAGTTTGAAAGACAAATTTTGAGTATTTCTATTTTCCGATCCTCTATACTTCATTACCATTTGATATGAAATGGTTATAAATGGTTATAATCAGTTTAATATATCATATGTTTTTACATAAATAACAGTCAGATATCTGTTTGATCATTTCGTTTGTATGAGTTTAATATAAATTACAGTCGATTTGATATGATTGAATTATTGTGTATAGGCCTGGTTGGTTTTGTTTTTATCTCGGTAGATGTCGATCCTCATATTCCAAAGTACCGGTCTCGAAAACGGCCATTATCATGCGTTCCCCCATCTTTTTGGCTGTCCGTAAATAAATTCATGTCCGTACGTTAAAGCACTAGCGACTTTCGTAAATGTACGGAAGTACGGATACGAAAACATACGTAATGTGAAACGAGGCGTAAGACTACAAATGTACACTCTCCATCCACAAAAAATAGCGACTACATACGAACTCCTGCTGATTTACTCTCAGCTGTTGAGGTAGTCACGACCCTTCCGCTTTTCCGGCCTTCGAGATAGCTGGGATGCTAAAAGTTCACACACTTCCGGGGTCCCGAGACGACATTCCAAGATTTGGAGTCTAGCCTTAGAGAAAA
>OLKM01004208.1:0-24272 GCA_900291075.1 Melanogrammus aeglefinus | reverse complement strand
AGATCCGTCAGCAAAAAGGATCAAGTCTTTCCTCGTTGGTAAGTATTACCAGTAGATTCATACAAAAACTGTTCGGGCAGCATGGCAAGCCCCTGTTCTCCCTGACCGGCCGCTGCCACTGAAAGGCCAACGCGAAAAACGGAGCGCTCTCACTTCAAAAGGCTCGCCGCAGGTGATTGGACTCAAGAACAGAGCAAACTCATTCAAACAACTAAAGGCGTGCTCTTACTGAACTGCAGTTGTGTTGGCTCATCCAGACCTTTGGACGCCCTTTCATTCTCTCAACCGACGCTTCATTGGATGGATTGGGGCTTACTCTCTCAAGTCCCCGAAGGAGGGAGCAAGGCACGTCCCATAGCCTTCGCAAGGCAAGGCTCCTGAACTCGCCCTCAAATGAAGTATCCCAGCTCATCGGTTGGAGTTCCTCGCTCTCAAATGGTCTGTGTGTGATAAAATTCGAGCCATTGGTTAAAAGGGACATTCCTTCACCGTCTGGACCGACAAGTAACCCGTTAACCTTACATCCCTCACAAAGCCAAAGTTGGATGCTTGTGAACCAGCGGTGGGTGTCGAAAGCTGGCTCCATAACGAATTCGGTATCCAATATATCCCAGGCAGCAGAGCAAGAACATCGTCGCGATGCCTTGAGGAGACAACCCTTTGTCAAGCCACGGGTCAGCGAGAGACTTATAGGCAGAGCCGTATGGAAGCTCTCTGCTGGAAGAAGCGCAGCAGATCGAGATGACAGGATACAGGATGTTGTTTCGGACTGAGCACCACTGCCAAGAGTCAAATGGGTGGATCTGAAGTGGCAATGCAGTTCAAATGAGCACGTGAAGAAGTGACAGCCGTCCTGATGGTCAAGTTGAATGGGTTGAGGGACCCAAAGGAAGAGTGATCTCCTGCTGGCAAACAATGCTGGCATAAGCTCGTTCCACCAGGTGAAAGTGCCTTAACCTGTCTTCTCCCTTTAAAGAAGCTTCCAAGACCAAGCAACAGGAAGACACACTATACTGGCAAGAGTCATACACTACGTTCACGTGGTTAGTAGACCATTCGAGGCGAGAAAGAGTCAAAGAGCCTCTCATAAGTCGCAGAAAACTACTAAGCAGTGGGAAAAGCTCAGATGTTGGATGGTATCCTTATAGAGTGATCAAAGACTCACTTAACTGGGAGAAGGCGTTACACGGCTAGTATGTCGTGGCTGCATCACTGACCAAGCAGGCTCCTGCAGGGTGTCCATGATGAGGCTGGCACCAGGGGACAGCAATAGGACTCTATAATCTTGCGAGGCCAGAGGTTCTTCTGGATGACATTGGAACGAGATGTCCGTGAATATGTCAAGTCATGCAAGCGACTGTGTGGTAAGCAAGACACCGAACCTAAGGGAGAGCGCCTCTCGAGAGAGCATCAAACAACAAGCCCTCTCGAGATGGTCTGCATTGACTTTTTGGTCAGCCGGAAATCCCAAATTGGAAAAACTGTCGATGTCCCTGGTTCATCACACTGACCATTATTCACAAAAATGGCTCACGCTTTTCCATGTCACGATCAGTCAGCAAAGCAGGTTCTCCGTCAGCTCTGGGATCGATAACTTTTCTTTGTCCTACGGCTTCCCAGAGAGAATTCACTCCGACGCAAGGAGCCCAACTTCGAGAGCCAGTTGATCGGAGAGTTTTACTGCTGATTTCTGGTGTAAAGGAAGTACGAGGACAACGGCTTATCATGCCATGGGAAACGGTGTGGTTGGAACGGCTTCAACCGGACATTGGGGAAGCATGATCAGAGCTCTCCTCCAAGAGCCAAGGCAGAAATGGCCGCCAGATGTTGCAGACGTTGACTTTCGCCTACAACTGCACTGCCCACGAGTCACAGGCTACGCCCCGTTCTCTCTAATGTATGGGAGGATCCCCCAGACTCCCAGTTGACGTGAATGTTCCACAATGTGGAAGAGGGGACTGGTGACATCGCTGACTATGATAAATATGTGCCTTAAACTGAGGGAGGGAGTTAAAAGAGGGCATTATCCATCTGCTCAGGCCAATGCTGTCACCAGTCAGCAACACCAAACTGAAACTGTACAACAAGAGGACCCAACAGGTCATGACATCGCTGAGGGAGAGCCAAGTACTCTTTGTCAAACAAATGTGAAAGGGGACGCAAGAAATTGTCTGACAAATGGGAGTCTGTCCCGTACATGGTGGTCTCAAGAGATCCTAGGTGTCATACCTATCGGATAAGGAATACAAGCAGTGGCCGTGAAAAGGTTGTGCATCGCAATCGCCTTCCTGTGCGCGCAAACTTTCTTCCCACTTGAGGTGGAAGATGAAGAGGATGTTGACCGCATCGTTCACTGAGTCATCTGAGTCGATTCATGGACGAGACACAAAAGCCGCGTGTCAGATGTTGGCGACCAGGTGATGTCACAGGAAGACAGGACATCCAGTTGGGTTCTGGATAGTGCTTCTGTTGTCCAAACATGTCTTGACGATGAATGAAGAGCTTGGAGACATTGACCTGCGGGAAAGTTGTTAGGCCGGAGGTCAATGAGTGTGGTCAAGTGTGGTCGATGAAGGACAGGCTGTAGCAATGACCCCCAAGCACTGTGATCAGTGTTGTCTCCCGTATTAGAACAAGGGGTGGGTAGGCTGGTGAAACCTGTAGATAGACTCTTCAGAACATGACCCAGAGGAAAATACTAGCTTGAGTGATGAACCTGTCTGTAAGCCATCCATCAGTACCTTGAGGACAATTCTTTAAATCCAGGTGTTTGGGTTGAAATGTGTTAGAGTATCACGCAGTGATAAATATTAGGTACTCCTTGTCTTTTTGAAAGGTATATTTAAGTATTACCCTTTATGAAGTAATGTGTAAAGGTGTGTAAAAGGCACCCTTTTTTGCAAGTGTACCCTGGAGGGTTGCGCAGCCCTCCTCGGCAATTTTCTCAGTAATATTGAGTAACTAATGAGTTTGCATAACGTGAAATGTTTGGAGTGTTTCTGCTAAAGTCTTAAGGTATTTTGGTGAAGTTCAGAGGGGAGTATGTAGCCGAGCTAAATTTAATTTGATTATGTTTTATTGTTTTTATCATTGTTCATACCTTTTTTTTACTGTGAACTCCACCAAATATTGGTTCCTAGTTGTAAGTTGATTTTCGTTGTTCCGTATGGCATGCCTTTTGTTTCCCCGGGGGAGTGGTTTGGCGTTGCCCTGTGTGTCTAGCGTCATTTGAGCGCTGATGCACGGAGCTTGGTGAGTTGCGTTTGGGTCTCTCTCCGTTAAATTGTTTATGTTTAACCACTTGTTGGTTGCCTTGAAGACGGTTATGGTGGTTCACATTGCTTTGCGACATGCTTTTAGGCATGCGGGAGAAACTCCCTGGTGCGTAGAACATTTTTTCAGTCATTGATTTGTTCGAAGGTTTGACTTTTTAACTCGTGAACTAGCTTGAGCTGGTGTTAGCTTGCTACGGGGTTTCCCGGCCACGTGAGATTCGGCATGGGAGGAGGATCGCTGTATTTCCCGCGTTGATATTTCAAATGCAGTTGTGTGATCGGTGTTATGTGTGGTCCAATTGTTTACTTCCTTTGTTTTGTAGAATGGAGAGAGATATCCCGGATTGTGTGTGACGCCCGTGTTGTTTTGTCTCTTTTGGAAAGGTATGCCTGTTATGTTGTCTTTGTTAATGGTAAAAATATGTAAAATGAGTGTGAGGAAAATGACAATTCTCTATTATATTTTATTTCCTTTATTAGTGTATATATTTAAAGTCACAGGATATATGTGTCTAGCGTGAGTGAGCGCTGATGCACGGAGCTGAATGGAGAGAGATATCCCGGATTGTGTGTGACGCCCGTGTTGTTTTGTCTCTTTTGGAAAGAATAAACCTCTAGTACTCGACTCCTGTGTGTGCCTCACTGGAAGATACAAGACACAACGCAGAAAGACATTGGTTACACATGTCGTCTCCGATACATTTCTTAGTCCACCATAATATAACAGTGATTTCAAATTTGTGTATTGAAAAAAGTGGGACTAGATGGAAATTATAAGATAAATCCATTAAAATAAAGTCTGAACTTGACATATTCTGACTATGTTATTTTTTTAATTTCATTTACTATTCGCCACCTGTCCAACAGATGTCCGTAGACTTTTCCCTCACTTTACAGATCCTGCTAGGCTCATCTGCATCCCCTCAGTTCTTAAACTGAGGCTCTCTCCCTGTCAATCTCTCACCTGCACCTTCTGCAGTCCCCATTAGTCTATCCCAGTTTATACCAGCAAACTCGCTTTGTTCCTTTGTCATCTCATTATATTTGTCATGTCCCTCTATCATTGTTATTCGCTTGGATTAGATTTATTTTTTTTCCTTTGGTTGCATTTCCTGGGTTCTTGTCTGAATTTGAATCGTCTCTGTTTGGGTCCCTGCTGCCTGCCAGCACTGGTCGGGACTGAAGTTAACACATTCTAGCAATATAGAAATGGAATAAGATGAGAAAGATCAAAATTCACCAATTGAATTATGACGTAGAAGGATATACCTAGTAGCTAGTGCTTCAATAGTACCTATCCTACCTACCTTCATAACCTCTAGCTTTTCAATGAAGCTCGAGGTAATGAATAAGATACATATTGCTGTCCTCAATTCTGATAGAAAAAAAGAAAACTCAAACTAAGGCTAAAACCAAGAGAAACACACATGAAGAACCGTGAATTAATATAAATGAAATAATAAGTATGGATCAATCACTAACAATTATATATCTCAACAGATTAAATGAAATACAAAACAGAGAATGTACAACATAGGCTAAATTAACAAACCATTGTGTGTTGGTGTATGTATGTGTGTGTGCGTTTGTCAGCACCTTTCCCTCCTGCTCATAGCTTGCAGGTGTAATAACAGACAGGTCCACCGCCGTCCAGGGGAAAGGGAGGGACTCTCACGCCATGGCAGCTTTGGAACATTCCAGAAACCCCGGTAACTTACAAAAATTTGTTTGTTCTCTCAACCCAGGCAGTACATTACAGCCTCACACTGAAGTCCAGTAGACCGCTCCTTATGTCAATATAAATGAATGAGGGGTGTGGTGATAGTGAGTTCTGGCGTTTTTGTTGGTTGAGTTATCTTTCTGTGTTGTTGGCCGGACAAACTAATCTCAAATGCATTGTGGTCCATTTTTTACAGAGAAACAGACCGGAGATGTCATTTTGAGCTCATTCCGTCTCTGTCTCCTTTTCCACTGTAATGTTTGTCTTTAGAGATGATAGACTACGACAGAAAACCCAATTATTTGCTTATGTGTCTTAGCTTGTATATGTGTGAGTGTGCATGCATGTTATGACACATTGTCTTCTCCCATGTACATGTATGTTGTTTTGTCTTTTTGTGTGTGCGTACATGTGTGTGTGAGGGTGTGTGTGTGTGTGTGTGTGTTTGTGTGTGTGTGTGTGTGTGTGTGTGTGTGTGTGTGTGTGGTGTGTGTGTGTGTGTGTGTGTGTGTGTGTGTGTGTGTGTGTGTGTGTGTGTGTGTGTGGTGTGTGTGTGATGTGTGTGCATTGGGTGTGTGCTATATGAACTTACGTGTGAGGCCTGCCTCCAAAAAACTACAGTCTTGAAGAGGAATGTCACAATGATGTCTTTAATTTCATGGGATTGACAACCTCTAACCTCCCCTCAGTAGGTATAATAAGCAAATTTACATCAAATCAGCAGCATAATCTAAATGAAACATATTCAATTAGAGTTACATGCATTTTGTAAACGGAGGAAATTATTTGTTTAGAGTACATTTTAAACATTTGGTGTTAGGTCTACATAAAGTCAAGAAGAATATCTGAATATTTGACTTTATTTTTTTGTTCATCTTTTGGAAGAAAACGTTCACTGGCAGAACATGACAGCCACTCAGATGCACCTGTTAAAATCTGTTTCTGAACCTTGAAGTCTCATGTTCTTTTCTGGGTCTCATCTTCTTCTCTCTGTATGTCAAGACACTGGGTTCCCTCATTCACGCACATGGCCTTTCTAACCACAGCCATGCAGATGACACACAGAATAATGCCAGCCCTTCAGGCTGGTCTGTCTGCCTGTAACATTTAACCTCTGCAGCTAATCCAGAGTGCAGCAGCCCGCCTGGACTTCAACCGGCCCGAGATCACCCATTCTACACAGCTTCTCAGCATCGTGCACTGGCTACTAGTGGCTGATTGAATCCCTTTCAAGTCACTGGTACCGGCCTCCCATGCTGCCATTGGCCCATCCTTCATCTAGCACATGGTCAATACGCTCTGTGATGGCCAAACGGCCTGCTACTGCCTCACTACAAGGGGACCAGCTGACACTGAACAAAATCCTGATTGTTTCCTATCCTAGCTCAGGGTTGAAAACCCTATGCATCTTCCATCAGAGTCTAAAAAAGTCATCTGTTCAGAACGCATCTTGGCCCATGTAAAAATCTAATACATTTCTTGTATTAAAAACATATAGCACTTGAAGCAGTTTGCTTATTTCATCAATAGTATGGATGAACTGTATTTTTCTTCTTCTTGTGTCTTTGTGATTGCATGTACCTATTTATTGTTAAGGCTTAAATACAAATAATTTAAAGATAACCTAATCTTACCACCTTGGATGTAATGTAGTATTTAACTGTGTAGCAACTGCAAGTAGCTGCTATTCATTGCTGTAACACGGGGAACTGGTTAAGCCTAGTGATTGTTGTACTTGCACTTGGATCTATGAACATCCTTACTGTACCGATAGCGATATATTGTTGCACTTCTTATGACAAATGTACTTATTGTAAGTCGCTTTGGATAAAAGCTTCTGCTAAATGTAAATGTAAATGTAAATGATGTGGTTACTGCACTATTATATGTCAGGTTAGGGTTGGGTGATAGGGAAAAAATATTACCACGTGTAATACCATTGTAAACTAAATCTAAAAAAGGTCATTGGAAATTGGACAGAATCTAGTTTTCCTTTCTACCCAGCCTCATATTTGGTGATTCTAAGGGCAAGGTTTCAAATCGTTATTCATTGACACTATAAAAATACAATAAAAGCGTATTGTTCATTTTTTTTTTTGTTGAATGATGGCTCTGCCCTCTGACAGGTCTGCATGCATCTTCTGAGCTCAATACAGTGAGAAAGGCAATTTAGTACCTGACCAGATGATCAATGAGAGGGAACATTAGGTCATGTGAATAAATAATGTGTTTCCACCACTGCAGACACAGAAAGAAAAGAATGAACTGAAAGAAAAAAAGAACAGACATGAACAGGATTTCATGTTTTATTTTTGATTTTTGCTTCAATCAAATTGGGAAGAGGGGAAACAAGAGGCTTGATTTATAGAACAGCAAAACCATGAAAGAGGAGACGGAAGAGAGAAAAGGAGAGGGAGGAGGGAGACAGCGAGAGGAGGATGAGTAGAGTGAAAGGAAAATGCAAGATGCAACTGTGCGCATCATGCCCTGATGCCCGTTGTGTACACAGACACGTGGCCTATCACACAGCACTCAGTCCTGCTCAGCTCTGTCTTTATGTCTCTGTATCTCTCGCTTTCCCAACCACTATTCAGCGTCACCCTGTGATGACATATATCACAATCACATCAATGTAAATATTAACCCAAATGATACATGAATAAATTATGATTTTATTTTACAGCTACCTATATATTATTAGATATCTTTTTTTATAATTAGCTAAGAGTTATGTTTTACCTGATATTGTATATACATTGTGTTGTGTTTCTGTAAGCTACTGGAAATTAAATTTCCTTGAGGGAGTCATCCCAAAAATATATAGAGAGAGAGAGAGAGAGAGAGAGAGAGAGAGAGAGAGAGAGAGAGAGAGAGAGAGAGAGAGAGAGAGAGAGAGAGAGAGAGAGAGAGAGAGAGAGAGAGAGAGAGAGAGGAAAATTAAGAGACAAAGAGAGGGAGAATATGTAAGCTATATTATGATATTTATAATAATGTAATTGTATTACTAAAAATATATATTGTCCATTTATAATTAGATATAATATAATGCTGCACTCAGTGTACAATTGCTAATGCTATGTATCAATAATAGATTATACTCACTTAGAACGTATCAGCTTTTTCATCACAGTCATTAAGTCAAGACATGCAACCTCATTCAGAGTATTAGCGTTGCTTCTTATGCCTATATTTGGAACAAAACACAGCATTCCCGAGTGTCTGTTTCTACATAGGCCTATCCCAGCACCAAAACTCCAGTACAATTAAGAAGAAGAAAGGATGGAGAGAGAGACAGAGGACAGCATTAAATTTGTGACGACCCCGCCTACTTCATCATATGACCCTTCATCGAGGTGATCAGCTGATGCCATCTGATGCCATCAGCTGGACCTGGAGCACCTGGGCCCGGTGCTCCAGCCGGATAAAGGGCAGCTGATTGCTTGTTGGGCGCTCTTCTTTTGGCTCTCTTCGCAGGCGACCGCACCTTTTTGGTTTGCTTTGGCTTTTCATTTAATTTATTCCTTCTCTACAACACCCCACATCGCATTATCAATACACCCACATTTAAATGACTGAAACTACTGACATACACACCTCATACTGGCGTTACTTTGGTTAAGTTGTTACGTTATGTAAATAAATCTTTATTTTCTATCAGTTATGGACCGTCTCTCCCGTTTTTGTCATCGCCGTTGAGTCGGCTCATGACAAATTACATGATTGACCGCAGGTATCTGACTGAAGGAAAAGGCTTTTTGCAACTAATGTACCAGCCTGACCTAAAAAAGAAAGACTGAGAGCGAGATGAGGGATGATTCATGAGTAATTTATTGTATTAATCTTTTTCAAGTTGTCTTCTTTCTTTCTTCATTAGGCTGATGTCATGTTCAGGGTTCAGGCTCCCAATGTGTAATGGACCAAGAACTGGTGGTGCTTGCATTTCTTTCTAAAAAATATTTGTTGCCAGTTTAGCAATTGATTTGCTGTGAATCCTAAACTAAATATCTTAACTAACCTTCTCTAACCTAACACCTAAACTCACCATCTCATAACCGTTAACTCGTTAAGCCCCCACTAATCTTATATAACCATCTCTAACTCAATACCTTAATGTAGGAATCTCTACCCTCACAACTAAATGAATCATCGCTAACCTAATACCAAACGTCCTCATCTCTAACCTAATACCTAACGTAACCCCCTATAACCTAAAAACGACGAACCTGGTATCCTAGCAGTGCGGTCCAGACTCTAGTATTGATGGAACATATTAGGCCTACTAAGTGCAGCGCCGCAATTCACACTCTCTCCAGTAGTAGTCGCAAATGGGCAAGTTAACTAATAATGACATGTATAGCAGAATACACAACCTAATTTCAGCAATTGAACATGGAGCAAAATAACTATTTTGAATTTTGACAGAGAAAGGTTGGTCTTGGAGGACCACTGGAATACTCCTTAAGCTGGACAGAGTGACAGTCTTTTCTGCGCACATTGTAAGCACTTGTTTTCTCCTGGGGCATGCCACATGGGTTGAGTAACGGCATTCGAAAAACTATTTTTTTACATGTAGGCTGTAAAATGTCCCTGTTGTGGAATGATGTCCAAATGTAGAGCTGGAGTGTAGATTTTAAAGAGAAAATATTGAAATGGCATGCCTGCCGTCATGTACAGCGTTTTTCATCTGATCTTATTAAATATTCTGTTTCATGTTTGTTCTTTAATTCACATGTCAAACTAACATTAAATTTTATCCCCTTTAACACAGGAGCCAGGTATGCTGTTGGTAGAACTGGGTGATGTTCACTGGTCTGGATCAAGTGACTACACCAAAGTCTTGTGATTTGGTGGCAATGGCAACCATTCATTATCCTTTCTTCTCCCCTGGGTGATTTGGGAGAAATGTTTCCTCTTTGGATGAGAAGGGACACATAAACACATGACTACTAACATCGTCATATCAGTTTAAAGGAGAGCCAGACACCCTGTTTCCAGGTTTTGAATGCAGAGCATGAGTGTTGCCAGCTGTAGGCCCACACGCCCCTTTAACTCAATTTAAGCGTAGGACGGGTCCTCCTATCCCCTCTGTATGAGGCGCTGTGGCAGATGGGAGCCCCTTCAGCCACAAATTAATTTCCCTCAGGTGCAAGACAGTGTGCTTGAAGTGCTCCTTTGTGCAGGCAGCCATTAAACAATGCAGTATTATACAGATTGCAGTACATTATATATACTGCTCTGTGCATGTATGTATATGCGTATGTGTGTATATGTATATATATTGTGGCAGACGGCAAGGAGGAGTGAGGGGAGTGGTATATCTGGCATCCTGCTGGCTCCACCCTCAAGCCTTACATGGACTTCCTCCCTTTAACATGCAAGCCTGGGCATCATTAAGCAGGGGTGCTTGAGCTTAAAGAGCTAGCAAACTACAGACAGGAGCTGTGTGATCTTCAAGGGATAGCACCTACAGAGTATATCTGTCTGATCGTCTGGAAGTGCTGTACGGCCGACGAGAGAGAGATAGGGGGAGAGTGAGTGGATTGATTAAGGATTACGGATTGGACCCTAACAGAGGTGGATGACCCTTTTCCCACCCTGGAAGTTGTATTTACTCTGTAAATAAATCAACCTGACTTTGAACTGCTCTCTATGTTGTGTGGTTTACTATTTAACATGTGGTTTATTATTTAACTAACTAGAAACCCTGCACCCACGAGCCTGCAACAGTATGTATGTATGTATTAGGGCTGTTAAGCGATTAAAAAAAAATCTAATTAATTACAAGCTCTGCGATTAATTAATCTAAATGAATCGCATACTTCATTTTTCTAAGAAAGTATTTCAAAATTATTTAATTCAAGTAAATTATGGCAGATGGGTGATTCAAGAATGATAGAAATAAAAGGCTTTAAAGTTCAATGTATCTTTTATTTAAAACATGTCTTTCATTAACATATGGTACATTTTAAGATCAAGTAACATTTCCATCTCACTCAAGATTCAATGTATCTTAGTCTATTGTGGCTTGACGAGGCTGGCTGCTAGCGCCAGCTTCAGGGGCTGTGGCAGCTACCTGCGAGCTTGATGTTTTGAGTTGAGGGGGTATAGGGTTGATGAACTCAGGTGAGAGGAACATTCTTCACTACAGAGATTGCAGATAACGGTGTTCCTATCTACATTTCCGTCTGGGAATTGTTCAAACTTGAATTTGCCGTTCACGGGGCCGAGCAGCGTCTTCGTCTGCCTCAATTTTGTTTAAACGCCATTGACGCACCGGGTCAAAGGGTACTATAGAAGCGCGATTAATCTGCGTTTTTTAAAACGCGTTATTTTTCTGTGATTAATTAATTGAAATTAATTTGACAGCCCTAATAAATATATATATATATATATATATATATATATATATATATATATATATATATATATATATATATATATAGGCCTATATATATATATATATATATATATATATATATATATATATATATATATATATATATATATATATATATATATATATATATATATATATATATATATATATATATATATATATATATATATTCACCGAGCGAAGATTATTGAAGCAAAATGCACATTTCTCGCTAGAAATGTTTACATAAACACTTTTAATGGCGTAACTATACTAAAATATAATATTTTCCACCCAGAATAACAAGTATGTCCGCCATTTTCACAGAACAATATCCTATTACCTCCCACAACCTGTAGAGGCCCTTGTTCGCTCGTTTTGGATACGTTCCAATGGTTCGTAATCCAACCCATTCGCCAAAAGCTGTTTCTGTGGTGGGTTTTGAAAGTACCCAAGAAAACAGAGACCTTTGAGGTTTACACCCGCGACTCCGTTTTCAAAACAGCCCAATTTGGCGAGAAAACCGTGAAGCTTGCAATCCTGCCTCACTGTCACCTTCGCAATACTGGCAGCGATGGGAAGTCTCCAAACCAAATAATTATAATTTATGTATTTTATAACCAGGAAATGTCCTTGTAGTACAGCGGTTAAGCCCTCAAATCAAGGGAAATTGTGCAATTTTTGAAAGAAACATGAAACTTCTACTATAGTTAGTTTATACCATGAGGTTTATTTTAAGATGGGGAATCCGATTTGACCTCTGAGGCCTGGGAGAGGTCAAATCCAAGATGGCTGCCAAAAATATTCAAAAATGCCTAGCGTTGGAACCAAACGCTGTAGGAAAACACTTAAGGTGTCATTTCCCACTAACTTTAGGGTGCCCGTTCTGTTGGTGATGTCCTTGAGACCAATAGAATTCAAGAAAATGCATTTATGTTAAAGTCAAGGTAAAAAATATATTAAAATATTTTTTTTTATGTAGGCTACCCCAGAAGATTGATTGATTGATTGATTGAAATGTTTATTTTGAATATGAAAATAAAGTAATAAAAAAAGAGAATAAGACAAAACATTTAAACATTAAAAAATAGAATACATATTCGAATAGGAGTGAGAAGAAGTAAAACTTATAAACTCCCACCCCCTCTCTTATATATGTCTAGCTAAGATCCTTGTCTAAACATATCTTATGTTACAAAATCATGAATAGAATTTATTTATAATTTACTTTACGTTTTAATTTAATTTACGTTTACTAATAATTTACTTATACACACTAATTATGCATACTAATTACATGCTGCAAATCACAGCAGACATCGGCAATGGTGTCTGCCAGCAATTTAGGATGGAAGATGTTGTATGCCCACCAAAGTTGCGTAATGGACTGTTCACAACAGGAGCTGTGGACAACTTAGACCATAATCCAAGTTCTGCAACAGCCAAAGATTCCTTCCACGGCACTGGAATCTCACTTATGCAGCATCCATCACACACACAAAGTGGAACTGATCGTGTTGTACTAGTGATTAGTCAAGATGGCTCTTCCACCTTGGGCCCAATCCCATTTCTTTGCTCACTGTCTCAACCCTACATCTCAACCCTAAACCCTACCCCTTACCCTCATTGCTCATGCTCATTGCTACCCCTAACCGATCCCCTACCAAATGGGACAACCCTACCCTGTGACGTCATCAAACCTGGGAAGATCTGGATATCATACGACATGAGCCCGGCAGCTCCCCGACCGCGGGCCGCCCGGTCCACTGCCGGGCTGCAGAGCCCTATTACGGGCTCTGCAGCCCGGCCGTGGACCAGGTCGGGGCGGCCCAGGGTCGGGGAGCTTGCCGGGCTCATGTCGTATGATATCCAGATCTTCCGAGAGTCCGTTCTACAGCCCTAACACATTACCCCACATTGCAATCAAATGGGCGAAATGGGACATTAAAATAGGGCAAGTGTTGACATGGAACTATCCATGTTGCAGAGATCGCGAGCTAATTCGCTAACTAGCGATTTGTGCATGACAATTCAACCCGCGGTGGTTATGTATCTGGTTATAACGAATGTCTATAATGCATTGAAACTACATTTCGATAAATATAACATTACTTATATAATATATATAATATATATAATATTAATATTAATATAATATTAATATTAATATATTATATTAGTTATATTATTATTATATTATATAATATAATATATTATATTAGTAAATTTTTCACCTGGAGTCACTAGAACATGGAAGATCTGGATATCATACGACATGAGCCCGGCAGCTCCCCGACCGCGGGCCGCCCGGTCCACGGCCGCAGCCCGGCCGTGGACCGGGTCGTCGGCGCGCCAGGGTCGCGGGAGCTGCCGGGCTCATGTCGTATGATATCCAGATCTTCCGAGAGTCCGTTCTACAGCCCTAACACATTACCCCACATGCAATCAAATGGGCGAAATGGGACATTAAAATAGGGCAAGTGTTGACATGGAACTGTGTTGCGGAGATCGCGAGGTAATTCGCTAACTAACGATTAGTGCATGACAATTCAACCCGCGGTGGTTATGTAACTGGTTATAACGAATGTCTATAATGCATTGAAACTACATTTCGATAAATATAACATTACTTATATAATATTACTAATATCATATAATATATTAGTATATTTTTCACCTGGAGTCACTAGAACATGGAAGATCTGGATATCATACGACATGAGCCCGGCAGCTCCCCGACCGCGGGCCGCCCGGTCCACGGCCGGGCTGCAGAGCCCCATCACGGGCTCTGCAGCCCGGCCGAGGACCGGGGTCGGGCGGCCCAGGGTCGGGGAGCTGCCCCGGGCTCATGTCGTATGATATCCAGATCTTCCGAGAGTCCGCGGCCGGGCTGCAGAGTATAATTAATAAAATAATTAATAGTTTATTACAGAGAAAACACTTAAATTTGTGTTTTTCAAATCCTGTCGCATCTTTTCGCCCTCCATCTTGTCAGGATATTTCTTGATTTTCCGTTTTCTCGCAAGGTATTGTGGGAGCAAGTCACAACTGAAGCGCTTTGAGGGTGCCCATCGAAAATCTCAATTTTGAGGGGATGTTAGCCCTCCCCCTTACCCCTTAAGCTACCTTTAAACTGGTATTGGGACATGGCTCCACGGCGCGTGAACGCGCAACAGCGAGGGCTAGGGCTGAGATTTTCCTTTGAGCAAAGAAATGGGATTGGACCCAAGTCAGTAACACCTCTGCCAACATCCTACACAGTCGTGCCACCAGCTTCCCTCGGGACAAAGGAATTCAGTGTGCCACCTGTACAAGGTCCTGTGAGACCTTTCACCCTCCTGGTTTCTACAGCCGCCACAAAGGATGAGTATGCATGGCTCAGAAAAGTCAAGACAGCTGTTGAAACGTCTGCCATTGATGGCATGATATCGTGGACTGCCTACCATGCTGATGTTCACCAAGCCGTTTATCCCTCCTGCAGCAATCAATGCACTATTACCTCTCTTTCTTGACAAGTGCACATTTCAGTAGCAAATGATTCGGCACTCTATGGAAATTCGTCAAAAGAGCAGTTCAACATGTGAACCCTGGTCAGATTCCTGGTCCTGGCTGCTGACCCAACCACTGTATGCTCTCGCTAAACACATACAGTGGACCTGGCCAGACACTCATGGAGAAGATCACTTTGTGATTATGTTTGGTGGTCTACACATTGAAATGGCCATGTTGAAGTTGCTGGGAGACTGGCTAGAAGACAGTGGTTGGATCAATGCTCTGGTCCAGGCTGACATTGCAAGTTCTGGAACAGCCAATTCCTTCATACATGCTAAACATGTCACCAAGACCCGCCATGCACACCAGGTCACGTCTGCAAGTCTCTATATACTCCTGCAACGAGCGTACAATGAAGAGTGCTTGCATGTTTGATGATATAGATGCCATGCCACCTGACAGTCTCTCTTTTGAGGAGTGGTGCATACAGCAAGCAAAGGCTAGTGTACACTTTGACTACTGGCATAAGACCCTGTCATTGCAGCTTCTCGTTCTGCAGTACATCAGGTCCATTCGTGAAGGCAACTTCCAGCTGTACGTGGAATCCCTGACACAGATCATGCCCTGGATGTTCGCCCTGGGTCACACACACTACAGTAGATGGCTTCCTGTACACATCCGTGATATGACGACTCTTGTGGACAGACACCCAGATGTCCTAGCAGTATTCAAGTCTGGACATTTCGTGGTGCACAAAACCAGCAACCAGTTCTCTGCCATGGCACTTGACCAGTGCCATGAACAGAACAATGCCATGATCAAAGGTTCTGGTGGGGCTATCGGACTGACTGGAAATCCTGGAGCACTCAGACGCTGGATAGTAGCAGGACCAGAAATCTCCAGGATCACTAAAGAGTTTGAAGAACAGGCAACAATCAACAGCATGGATCCAGTGACTCTAGACACCATGACCAGCAACCTGGAGTGCAAGCCGCATTCTTGAAGGAGGTTAAGGCACTCGTCACAGTGCTGGAAGAGATGGGGAATCCATTTCTAGAACACAGCCAAGATCTTCTAGTCATTGACACAAGGGACATCGTTGATACCAAAGTTGCTGACACTGTAAGAAGGATTGTTACCCTTGGTGAGGAGCAGTACACCCGAGTTTGTGGACCCAAAGGCTGGGAAAAGTGTACAACATCTATCACACATCCACTTCCAAAGAACAAGTTGCCACTATTCAGCAGACCATCTGTCAAGGTCAAATCAAAAGAGAAGGCACAACTTGTTGCACTGAAGAGTGACTGTGGTCTTTTTTCAAGGCTGTACATCTCATGTCAAACACGAGATGGAGACATCAACCACTTCTTTTCTCACGAAAACCAGGCAGCACCTCCAGCTCTATCAAGTGGAGGAAAACTTCGGTTTGGGGTTAAAGCAGATCTGCTTCACTGCCTGGAGTCAAATCTGCTCGAAAACAAGAGTGTTCCTGAGACTGATGCAGTCATTCTAGATGGTGCAGCTGTGGTTCAAATGCTGAATCCAAAGACATCAATAACATTTGGAGATACAGTATGGAGAAACAGTCTTTGTACCATACATCTCTGCTCAACTAGATGTAAGCACCCGTGTTGACCTTGTCTAGGATGTATACCTACCTGCCAGTCTGAAAGCCTCAACAAGACAGAAGAGGGGAAATGGCATGAGGAAAAGGGTGGCTCCCCTTACTGTGATGCCCAAGAACTGGAAAGACTTCCTTCGATGTGATGAAAACAAAACAGAGTTGTTTTCCTTCCTGGCCCGAGAAGCCGTTGATCTGCCTGTAGCACAGGACAAGGAACTGTGTGCAACAGATGGAACTGGAGTCCTCTGCTCTCCTGCTGACTCATGCGTGACCTGCCTTGCCCCATGTTCGCAAGAAGAGGCTGACACTTGGCTACTTCTGCATGTGGCAGATGCTGTGCAGAAAGGTTGTAAGAAGGTGACCATACGTACCATTGATACAGATGTGGTGGTGTTGGCAGTGGCTTATTTTAGAAAAATAGCTCCTGATGAACTGTGGGTTTCCTTTGGTGTTGGGTCGAGTTTCCGGTTCATCGCTATTCACGAAATGGTTGCCACAATGACTCCTATCAAGTGCCTGACTCTCCCTGTCTTTCACGCTTTCACTGGATGTGACACCGTGTCTGCATTTGCTGGCCGTGGAAAGAAGACTGCCTGGGAGACATGAAAGTCTTTCCCAGAGGTCAGTGATGCTTTCCAGGAACTCCTGTGCATGCCAAGTGAGGTCCAGTGAAGATTCCATGTTACTGCTTGAACGATTTTTGGTGCTCATGTATGACCGAACCAGTGGAGAGTATGGGAAGTGAATGATGCCAGGGAAACAGCTTTTCTCCAGAAGTCCAGGAGTTTAGAAAACATCCCTCCAACCCAGACTGCCCTCAATCAGCACATCAAGCGTACTTGCTTTCAGGCCAACGTTTGGAACCAGTCACTGGTCCTGGATCCAGAGATGCCAGAGCCATCTGACTGGGGCTGGACAAAAGAAACCACTGGGTGGCAGCCACTCTGGACAACTCTCCCTGAATCAGCAAAGTCTTGCCATGAGCTGATCCGCTGTAACTGCCAGAAAGGGTGCACTGGAAGGTGCTCATGTGTCAAAGCTGCACTTAAGTGTACAGATGTCTGCTCTTGTTCTCGGGACTGTTAAGATTTTTGATCACTGCCAATATGTGATCCTGACATGAAAGGACTGTGTTGTTGTTTATTAACCAGTTCTCCGTCCCTTGATGATTTTTTTGTTTTGTAAAGGTTTTACGGGAGGTTCTAGGAAATCAGTTAAAAACTTCTAGAATAAATAAATAATTAAAAAGTTAAATAATAAATCAGTTAAGAAATAACTTATTATTTTAATGATTGATGTTATTAGCATTGTTATTGTTATCATCATTATTAACCTTATCATTACTGTTATTATTTTGAAAATAAACACTCTTTTTGCACCGTTCACCTCCCTATGTCTGCATAATTTGACCTCCACATTGATCTAAATGATTTTCTTGAATTCTATTACTATTAATTCTATACAGAATGGGCACCCTAAAGTTAGTGGGAAATGACACCTTAAGTGTTTTTCTACAGTGTTTGGATCCAACGCTAGGCATTTTTGAATATTTTTGGCGGCCATCTTGGATTTGACCTCTCCCAGGCCTCAGAGGTCAAATCGGACTTCCCTCCCGATCTTAAAATAAACCTCATGGTATAAACTAACTATGGTAGAAGTTTCATGTTTCTTTCAAAAAGTGCACAATTTTCATGCTTAGCCTCTGTACTATTGTTGGTTGTGCTTTCTTCAGGCGCCTCCACAGCGCCACGCGCGGGTACTGTAGGTACAACACGCTATTTTACGTCGTAATGCGACATGTTCACGAAAACGTTCACTACTGGTTTGCTTGTCCTCACTGTAGCATTTACTTATTATACCTCTTCCTTGGCTGATGCTGTGCTATTAGACAATACGTTTACCTATGGAGGATTGATAAAGTGTTATCTAATTTTATCTAATCAGGCATGTCAAAGCTGGTGGCCGGGTAACCATCTCAGCCACATTCCGGTTTTGCAGAATACAATAGCGAGTGTTTGGCCTGTGAGGAGTCATCAAGTGCCAAATCAGTCTACAGGTGGTGTTTGGGGTTTTGGTTCAGCCTTAAAACGGTTGATCGAGTCTGATTTATGTTTCATCAAATGACAAAGATTTATCTTCGAACTTTATGCTAGTGCACTGTGATTAATGGTTCATATAATACAACATCCTTGGTATTCAATCAATCGGATGAAAAATAATCAGAAGGAAATATTACAAAAGGCAAAATACACTTTATTGAGATAATCAAGTTATTCTAGCATGTAAAAAGCAATAACACGTGACATAAAATATTCATATACCTAACAAACAGTCACACTTTGGTAATCATCGCTCATTAGTGCAGTGGATGTTGAAGTATTACACTAAACAACAGGCTTTAAATACAGAGTTGTGTTACAGTTACAGATGCAGAGAGGAACAGGTGCGAACTAAATTATTGGGCGTTCCAAGGAGTCAAGGCCTCTGAATTCATGGCTAAATTGCTTCATGAAAAGGTTGTCCGGGAGGAACGGGATAATTCCCAAACATCCAATTTTCCAAGTTTAATTTTATAGACATAGACAATCCAAAACTTTGAAAATTTTGAAAAATGTCTGGAAACACAATGGCCCAACATAGCAATCTACATTCACATCAAGTAAACACAGAGGGAACATGAAGACCGGCACGTGCTGACTCTTGCCTTTAGACTGGGGATCTCAACCAAAAGCTTGCACTGGAGGTCATGTACCAATCAACATATTGGCAGAACATTTGATAGAAATAAAATAAATAAATACTGTAGGTTTTCTGTAACATTCCTTGTCATTTCTGTTCCCCAACTGCTATGGAATCTCTGTACTTGTCTATTAGAACATGTGTGCGTTTGCGGTGTGTGCGTTAGAACGTGTGTGTGTGTGTTCAGAAAGAGGCCATGGATCACCAGTGGTGTCAAAAGGACCCTTAAAATGGCAACGCAAAAGCAGCCATTTAAAACCCGTAAACAATTCAAGCTGCCACCAAATGATGAGATTTCTGGGAAAACGTTGGTTCTACCAAGGGAGGAAGCATCAAGCTATATAGAAAGACAGAACATAAGTTTAAGTTGCTCATAATATTTTCAGCTTTTATCACATTTTATACTATGTTTAGTATTTGTTGCACTCTCGTCTGTCCGACATGATTGGGGTTAGGAACGTCAACATAAATTAATGAAGTGTGTGTTAATGATTTGAAAGTACTTTGGTGATTTGTCCATCCTTCTACACCATCCAAATACAACTTGACCAATTCTATAACCCTGAGTTGGTATTTTGCTTCTGTCGGGGAAAGAACAAGGCGATGGATCAATTGGTCTGAAGGCAAAGGCACCAGAGGCATGAAGGTGTTAAAAATAAAGCATGCTAAAAGACCAAGAGGTACCAGCATCCCACATGCAATAAGGCTATGGTGGTGTAGACCTGTTCACTGTGGCAGTTCACTAACCTGACCAGCAGGGGGTAGCATAACCGAGATCTATGCAGCTCGTCTTCGGTTAACACCTTTTCATTCCTAGTCAAGTTTGAATTGTACACGTGTAAGTGAGGGAGGAAATACAACTAACAAACGAAACCAAAATGCAGAAAAACGGACCAAAAAACCCCACACAAACAAATTAAAAGACTAAAAGAATGAGGCAAACAAAGATATGGAAAGATTGACACCAATGCCAACGGCCCTATCTTTTGGTGGGGTTGGCTTTTAAAACAAAAAAGGAGTGGCGAAGAGGCAGAATAACAAAAAAAAAAAAGGAACATCCATAAGGCCCTTTAATAATATATACAGCAATAAAGCTTTGCATTGATAGTTAAAAAACAACCACTAGAATCAATACGACCATTGATAATGTACAGCAACAGTCACTGGGACCTACAGGAACCTGAAAACACATTGACAGCATTTGGATTTCTTTAGCTTTTCCCTGATGTCCAGACCAGCTGGATAGGGCTTCCCCGTTACTCAAACAAAAATCTCAACTCAGCCACTAAAACATACAATCCTGAAACCAAGAAAGGGAGCTGTGGACTTTTAGACCAGAACAAATCTCTAATTTGGAAGAAAGTGCAATTTGGTGTGATGCTATACCCTTTTTGACTTATATATAATAATCATACAACTTTTTTTTATTGAAATGAAAACATCAAGTAAAAATTTATTTTTGGTTAAGAAAATTAAAAAAGTGTAAATGTTGAAGACGTACTGTTGTACAGTTCCTTAACTACAGCAGGGGTGTGGAGGGCCAGAAGTGAGTCCTACTGGAGGTACTTGGGGGGGGGGAGGAGTGTGGACGGGAGGGCCTGACTCTACAGGGAACTCTTTACTGAGGGTGGCCGGTGGAAAAAGCAGCCAACATGTCTTGGGCTGTTGACTCACTGCAAAAATATTCATGTTAAAAGTTACTGATTTCTGAGTCATATACAAGAAGGTGGGTATTTTTTCACTTCAGAAATCAGTGATTTCACCTTAAAAGAAAGGAAATTGTCTTGTTTCAATGATCACTTGCCTCTTTCAATGGATTTTCATTATTACCAAATAAACAGCAAATTTATTTGAATTTTGCACATTTTATAGAAAGTGAAATAATATGACCCATTTAGATTTCTTCTTTGCAATGTTGGAGTGCATATATGTCATACCGTTCATAACTGTGCAACCACTCGATCACCTGACATTATTATATATGCGATAGCTGAGGAATACTTCAGGCAAAGGCTGAGGGTTAGAGAAGCCGGTCCTGAAGGAGGGCCCTAGTTGACCAGATTGCTTAAAGCTTAGATCTTCCTATAATATAGAATTCAGAGACAATTGAGGCGCCAGCACACATGTTAAAGCAACATAAAGGCCGTGTAAATATAGTGATATAAATATGTGCACACAAAGAACAATAATGTAACTTGGCATGAATCAAGTCAAAATACTATGGTGGCCATTCCTTCAGACGGAAGCCTTTGCTACCACTTCCCCGTTCACTTTGAAGAGCACAATGTATTCATCACCTGGTGACCCCCTAGTGTTCATAACAGTTATCCTGTGACGACTCAACACTGCCCATCTTCAAGACCTCATCATCAAACAATATTGGCCCAGAACCTTTAAAGAACAGCAAGTTTGCATCGGTGGCCAAAGTCTGTTTTTGCAAGTCCAGCAATTGTGAGCAATCGTCAACACAAAGCAAACACAAAGCAGTTTTGACCCTGTTACGTGGAACAAACACAGCTACTGGCAGTTCAGATGAGGGTCACTCAGCCAGGCCCAGATCTGGATCATCTCCTGGGGGGTTCGAGGGTGAACCAGCATCAGGCTCTTGTAGGCACAGGGGTTGGCCGATACTTCTCCTCGATGTCGAAGGTCCTGAAGCCTTTGTGCTTCTCCGGGCCAGGCCTAGCTTGCGGAAGGCACATCCCTGTGTACACGTCGTCGATGGGATAGAGCGCCACGCGCGCTTCGAGACATTGTGCAGACGGGCCGCCAGATCCCCCGAGTAGAGGTACCCCCCGCCCCCGGCGTACGGCGGGTACACCCCCACATACATGCTTTCTGGGATAAAATACTTGACCTTTTTGTCCCGGTGGGGGCCGGCATTGGTGATCACATCCCCCACAAATAGATCCTTGGCTTTGGGAGCGGAGAGGCCGCCGAGGAACTGAAGGATGCTGTAGGTGTTCACAAAGACATCGTCATCACCCTTGAAGATGTACTGTGCTCCGGGGCAGTGGGTCTCTATCCAGCCCAGAAACAGCACCCTCTTTAACGGTCAGGTTGAAGAAAGAGTCGCGGTAGTCCCACTGGACGATGTCGTGGTGGCGGGAGCTCTCGTAGCGCAGCATTGTCGGAAAGGTCCGGATGATGGTCCACCTCCGATGTGTTACCCAGCAGGAAGACCGTCTTCACGGTCCGATTGGCCAGGACTCCTGACCGCCCCCAGGACTCACGGATGGCCTGGCGGCGGTCAAAATGTGGAGCTAGTGATTTGATGGCCAGAAGCAGGAATGGGGGGTCCATGCACAGGTCAGGTTGGTCCACCAGCAGAGGATAGGAGCGGCAGCGCATGTATACAAGGAAGTCCTTGAAGCGGCCAGGTAGGGAGTTGTAGTCTTTCACCTGCGTGGTGACCTTGAAATCGGCATGACACGGGTCAGAGGTCAAGGCCGTGTCATTCAGGCCAATGGGGGCAGTTCATCAGTGCTACAGTTAGCGGTCAGGATGGGGTTGTTCTGGAGGTCCAGAACCTGCTGCTGCAGGTTCCAGTAAGCCTGGTTCGGGACTACCTTGGACCAGAAGGGTTTTGTTGGTAGGTGGACCTTGTTTGGATCCCCCTTTTCCTGGCCATTGTTTCGGGAGATCAGAATGAAGATAAAGAGGTTCACCATTACCACCGTCACCAGAACCTTCATCCTCCTCCACAACAGTGCCATGGCCACGCCCTGGGAGAGATTCAGAAAAAGAGCACGACAGGGGGGGACGGAAAGCAAGAGAGGGGAACAGGACAAAACATATGAGATGGCAGAACATTATTCCCATCTTCCTTGTGTCCAATATTATATATATATTTTTAATATATTATTAAATTGATGTTGACACTATTACACAAATACATGTGTTCCATGTATAGTATTTAATGAAGTGCCCTTACATGCCAAGGGGACAAGCTGGGGAATCCTTCTTCTGGAGAGTTTATTATTCAAGCTAAAAGCAATACTTCATCATCTAGATCTACTACTTTTAAAAATCTCATAGTGTACAAATTCCCCTAAACAGGTGGTTCACTGGCTCTTCAAACTGTTTTTGGTGTATTATTAAGTATTCCTATCAGTACTCTGTACCCAAATACAAAATAACTTCTGTCTGAAAAAAGTGTGAAGTTACTTCGTGATAGCCCCAATACTAAACCATTCTTAGTTCCATAAAAGGAGGTAAGAACTCAACATAGAGGAGAAAGAGTGAGGCAGGGAGATATTAAGACAGAAAAATAGGGAGCCAGACAAAGCAGAGAGAACCGAGAACAATCTAGTTCTTCACCAGGTGTCTTTTGTAGTCTCAGGTTTCTCTTTGGCAGATTTAAGTGCAGGCTGATAACAACCATCTCATTTAAGGTTTAGTTCCATCCACTTCCTGGTGTACTTCTCATTCCATTCTCAATAATTTGTCCTTTCTTTGTCTATAGTTGTCTGTTTTGCTTCCCAAAAAAACCAAAAAAAAACACACAGACAGACAGACAGACAGCACAGAACAGACAGACAGACAGACAGACAGCAGACAGACCGACAGACGCGCAGACAGAGACACAGACAGAGACGACAGACAGAAGAAGACAGACAGACCAGACAGAGACAGACCAGACAGACAGAAGACGCAGACAGAGAGAAAGAGAGAGAGATTAGTGCTGTCCAAGCGATTTAAATATTTAATTGCATTAATGTCATAGTTAACTTCGCAATTATTTTTTTTCTATTCTAAATATCCCTTGATTTCATGCTGCTAGCCTTTTAGTGAGATCAGAGAGTGTTGATAAGAAGGACTGTAATAAATATATTTGGTAAGATGGATATAAGAAGAGAGACCCGCAGTGATTCAACGCCGGTCCACTTGACATCGGATAGGTGTATGACAGTGGTAGGCCTACCGTAAACTTCATTAGCCCAGACTTTTATTTTGTTTCAATTCAATTCGGACAAATCTCTTGCTCAGCGAAAGATGGGAAATCACTATAATCATTTATTTATTTAAACAGTGTGATTTTCCTAC
>OLKM01004207.1:8230-24276 GCA_900291075.1 Melanogrammus aeglefinus | reverse complement strand
CCCCAAAGGTCCCAGACTCTTTGAGTAAATTTGAACTAACTAAACAAAAGTTTGGAACTAAAAAAAGTTGAGATCCAAATGGCAGCGGTTTCTTAAGAAAGATGATACGGGGCGGATTCGAACAGGCACAGATTGCACACCCAGTCAGCAATCTAAACGATAGTAAAAAAACTCGGATCCGAAAGTGGATGAACTAACCTGTGACTGGGCAGTTTTAAGATAACCAATGCACAACTTCAGGGCATAACCAACACCCTCCCAATACGTGACTTCTGCTACACCATCAGAACCTAAAAGTATATCGGCCATGTATGTAGGCTAGAGGCTACGCCAATAGCGACTCCCGAAACAGGTCTTATTTGACCAAAGATTGAACGAGGAAAGTTGGACTAGAGCTGAGAAGCTGCTGGAACATTGATGTCCAGCAAGCCAGAGGATGATGATGGATTAAAAAGCAAAGTTCCTGCAACGTGCTGGAAGCAATCGGATTCCGGCATGGAGCGCCCCAAGGCCACTACTGGCGCCTAGTGGGAAAAAAAATGATGATGATGATCTTCCCAGAATCCTTTGCGCTCGCGGAAACGGTGCCCAAGCCGATGGTCGTACACACATTTCAACGTTCAAAAGGTCGACACAGTCTAGTAAAGCACTTGGGCATGTCTGTGTATATATAAATGTTTAATATGTATATATATGTATATATATATTTGTTTCATTTGTGTCATTATTTGTGTACATCATGTTTTTGATGGTTGAAATGGTTTCCAGGCTCCTCTTTTTAGCTGGTAATCCGGCGGGCTCCCTCCGTGTCTAACGTGGCTCCGCTCAGGTCCTTATCGCGCAGGAAGGCAGCTCTGCTCTGGGTCCAGGGGGCTTCTTTAAGGGTTGCATCGCTCCCACCTCCTATGTATGCTACTTTGCCTTGTGTCTTGACTGAACCAACATTACATTCCCCTTTAGTCTTGTGGTCGAGGGGGGGGATTCATCCAAAGGAACATCCTTTGGCCAGAACACCCCCTGCTATAGGCTTGTTGCAATGTTCTGGAGAAGACTACTACATCCTGTTGTTCCTAGAAACCATTAGCACACGCATGTCTGTGGACCACCCTCTGGTGTAGGCCTGCATATCTTCAGCATGAAGTGTATGTTGCACTTTAATAGGATGTGAATTATCACGGCACATGGAGGGTTGTTTTTTCATAGGTTGTTCTAAACGTGTTCTTTTCTTCCTGGATAGCGAATGGAAGGGTGATTTAGACGAGGACTTTGTATGTGTAGGGTACAATCTACAACTTTTTGCTGTCAACAAGAAAAGTTTGAACTGAGAGGTCATGTTATATAGGCGCTGAAACACATACTTGCTGTACCTGGGGTAATAACCTATTTCTTTATATTTTTCAAATGAGACCAACTTGGCAACTTGGCATCTTCATCAATACTTCAAATGAGACCAACTTGGCAACTTGGATCTTCATCATATCTTGTACAGCCTTTTATATCTGAGTATAATCATTGGATCCCAAAACAATATCATATCCTATGTACTCATACTGATAAAAAAAATCACTAAAATGGACTTGAATCAAGCTACTTTATCTCATTGTTCATTGTAGCTGTTCTCAAAGCAGTTAACAAGTGAATCATTAATGAATTTGTAGCAAAGTTCACAATGCAAAAGACAGATATTGTCAATTAAATGGATGAGCTCCCAGCATTTCCTTCTAAAATACACTCCGTGCATTGTTACATTGATTACAAAACACCTTAAGGTGACTCTTTTGATTATTATCGTGGTGGGGAGAGCAAGGTTGTTCATTTTCCAATATTGCTCAGATTGCCAGATTTACCCTCGCCATCCCTGCATACAGTGCAGCAAGCGAGCCCGGCTTCCCCTGTGATGGATCCCCTGTGGATGGAGATTGTCATTCAGTGATTCAGGAAGGGAGGAGTCCAACTATAACTGTTGTAAAAAAAATTCGGGTCGGCAATGCGGTATTTTAAGTATGGTGGGTTTACGGGCGGGTACGGTTCTTGCAGAATAAGACCGTACAGGACTCTGACTTGACAGTTCCACCCTCCCTCTGTCCCACCCCCTGTTACCCTACCCCCCACCCCTCTGTCTCACCCGTGAATAGTCACCTCACCAACACAAGCATAGATAAAATGCAAAGACAAGAGTTTGTGTGTGGAATTCATTTCAAGGAATAAAGACTAACCAGACAGATAACAACATAACATAAACACTACACAAACAGGACTTTTTTTTTTCATTTTAGGGGAACATTTTTCATAGTGAGAACGGGAGGTGCCGGATCAAAAAAAAAGGTTCCACAATCCAACAGTCGGAGGTGCCAGAAAATGTCCGGCGTGTGCCGGCTCAAATTATAGGCATGCTGGTTAGGGGAGCAAAATAGTAGTATCTCATGTGTGTGACTAATGAACTTAGCATGACCCAATCCCTATTCCGCCTCGCATAAAACAACGGAACATGTCTGCATTCCAGACCTAGCACTTCCTTCCAACATCCAATCCCTTTGCATACAGCACAGCCAGATTAGCGGTTCGGTATGTTCCCATTTCATTGCTTTCATCTTTTCTGGGCCCCAAAGGCCTTAAAGTGCATCCCTGCCACTACATGCGCTGTCACTGTGGTGGAGCAGAACCCCCACCCCCCCCACCACTCGCCCTCTCGCTCTAATTACACCCAGGCATAATATAAAGAGCCTTCGACAGCCAATACGGGCCGGTGGCTCTTGTCGGAACAGCTTCCCAGAGGATTTCACGCCAAAGCTGCAAGCACTTGAGAGAAAGAAGCCAAGATCCAAAATAACACAGCAGAACTTCAAGCAATGGTGCGAGGCGAGACTCCCATGCTCAATGGAGACATGAGCAACCAGTCCTAACATCAAACAGAAATGTAATGCGAAATAATAACATAAACGAGGGACAGGAATGAAGCAAAGGCTCTTTGAACAGTTTTACCGGCACACAGTGCGTTACGCTACTGTGTCTTTGAGAAGGGTGTCGCGTGTTGTTTAGTGAGCCGACTGCAGCCTTAAACTGTGGACATAAAGCTCTGAGGTAGGCTAGTTGGCTCTTCTCTTTGGAGAAATAACGTGGCGCCTTAACCAGTCATCTGTGGAGCACTCGTGCCATACTTAATTGGCTCTATGATACGGCTTAAAATTAAGAAACCAAGATCAAGCATGGTCCCCTGATGCGTTTATTTTGTGTGAAATAAAATACATTTTGCATTGAAGTCCTATATATGTTGTTGGCACACCTAAAGGAAACATAAATTATGTGGGCTTTTGGGAGTTCACACGTTAATGAAAGATAAGTCCCTTTAAAACCGCTTGCCTTTTGTAGCAATTTCAATGGCTTTCATTTTGAAACTCAGTCAGGCTTTCACAACCAAAGATATGCTGCCTAACCCCGAACTAGAATTCATAAGTGTAGCAGTGGCCATCTCTGATTTTAGAGGTATACTACAGCCCGATAAGTTGGGATGCATCTACATTCACAATCACATTATAGTATAGATGGTATAGATGGTTTATAGGACGTACTTCTTAATCAAGCCATATAAACACATATGATCCAAAGTAATGAACCCAAGCAACACGTTTAATGTTTTGTTGAAAAGAAGAAACACATAAATGATGCAAGCATAAAATCCAGAAAGCAAAAAAGCTAATAAAGTGGCTCATTTCCCTATCACAAAGACTATAGGTCTACTGTCAAAAAGTCTGCGATTTGCATATTCAAGCAGCCTTTTCTGTATCACAGGACTTTAAATTAGAAAGGGCCCTCTTAATAAACCCACTGTACCTGTTGACATATGAAGTTAAACACGTTCCATTAGACCAACATGATAAAAGTTAATGTGCTTCCTCTTGTCTCTGACCTCTGCTATTATTCCATCGAAAATAAAACCAATAAAACAAGAGAGACTGAGAGACAGAGAGAGAGAGATAACTAACACCACCTGCCATCTACCAGGGAACGGTGGGCATGCAAGCTGCTTCTATAATGCAACGAATACCGCAACGCACTCACACCTCCCCAACACCTTGCTGAAGAGGGAGAAGGAGAGAGAAGGGGTGAGAGAGAGAGAGAGAGAGAGAGAGAGAGAGAGAGAGAGAGAGAGAGAGAGAGAGAGAGAGAGAGAGAGAGAGAGAGAGAGAGAGATTGTGAGAGAGAGGAGAGAAGAAGAGAGAGAGAGAGAGAGAGAGAGAGAGAGAGAGAGAGAGAGAGAGAGAGAATATCCCCATCATCCAAGATGATGGGGGTGACCATTATTTCCTGTAAATGCACTTCCATATTGACCCACACACAGACACACACACACACACACACACACACACACACACACACACACACACACACACACACACACACACACACACACACACACACACACACACACACACACACACACACACACACACAATCTTTCTGGAGCTGATTATTTTTTCTTTATTTTGTTTTGTTCACAATAACTCATATATACACACAGAATTTGTGAGCAAAATGTAAGTCATTGTTTAAAATATGTTTTCAATTTAGAGAAAGATGCTTTTATCCAAAGCGACCTATAATAAGAACATTTGTCATAAGAAAGTGAAACATTATCTCGCTGTTGGTACAATAACGATTTCCATAGAACCAAGGGCAAAGCACAAACAATGGCTAGGTTAACCAATTCCCGGCATTCAACATAGATTGCTATGATAGGATGCTACATAACAAAGTACTATAACTAACTACAACATACAAACGGTGTGTACATAAAGTGCCAAGACGTACATCATACAACAAGTAGGAGGGGAGGACTGCGTAGCCACCCCGACTATGCAGAGTCTAGGTGAACTCTGAACAGGTGAGTCTTGAATCTTTTGCGGAAGCTGGTGAGGAACTCTTAGATCGGCAGGGAGCTCATACCACCACTGAGGTCCCAAACAGAGGAGAGTTTTGAACCTGATGATCGGCTTTTACTTGCTCTTAGCGATGGTACCAGACGTCCAGCTGAAGTAGTAGTAGTCAATTTGATACGAGCTACTACAGGGAGCCAGTGGAGGTCCCGAAGAGGGGGGTCACATGGGAGAATTTAGGTAGGTTGAACACAAGGCGCGCTGCAGCCTTCTGGATACGCTGCAAAGGTTTAATCCCGCAGGCAGGGAGTCCAGCCAGTGAGTGAGAGGACGAGTGCTTGGACCAGGAGCTGAGCTGCATCCCTCGTGAGTAACGGCCGGATCCTGCCAATGTTTGGGCCTAAGAACCTTTTCGATGAAACATTATATACACTAT
Organism: Melanogrammus aeglefinus; assembly: GCA_900291075.1. Classification (NCBI taxonomy): domain Eukaryota; kingdom Metazoa; phylum Chordata; class Actinopteri; order Gadiformes; family Gadidae; genus Melanogrammus; species Melanogrammus aeglefinus. The sequence goes on along the minus strand of OLKM01004207.1, from coordinate 18,966 downwards.
ATGAAATACTGTATATACACACACACAAAATATATTACAAACCTTTATCAATGATATAAACACTATAACAACGACAACGGTTAAAACTTCAAGAAGCGTGCTCCGGTTCGAACTTGTGGGAAAAGGTTTGCAATGGATTATGACGAGTAGCTCCTTCACTCATCCACGTAATAGTGTAAGCAGTCTTGTACCTTTGCCTTTTCTTCCAAAAATGTTTTGCCGCTAATCAAATGTTATATGGTCATGAATGATTTGTCGGATGATTTGCTTGGTTCAAGGTTTAAAAACTCTTTACATAACAATTATCTGAAAAGTCAATGGAGAAAGTGAATGGGAACTTTACTTCCAGAACCAGAGCCGTTCAAAAAGAGACGGTTACTGTGGTGCTCTATTAAGACAAACACTACAAAATATACACATTTAAACACATTTCTTACTTTTATATTGTAATTATTCATAGAGCCAGGTGTTTCTTGATGATATGTGGATGCATATGTGCATTTGTAAGCCATATTCTGGTAGCAATGCAGCACACCAAAAGAGTCTACAGTCAAAGCGACTTGCAATGTTCGTTACTATCCAATGGGTGCGCTGGATTTGACTAGGCTCTTGACCATCCAATCAGGGTACGTTGTGCTCTGGGGTGTGAGTAAAGTTAGATAAATGAATGTTAAATCTAGGTAACTAATGTAATCCGTTTCTTAGACTGTAGAACATTTGCATTGTTATTGCAACGAGTGTGCCATATAATGGGACTCATTGCCTTAACAATGTAAATAATGTAAAGTAATAGCTGGCTAAATCATTTATCTTTAAATGAGTTAATGACTGAAGTACACTATTGGTGACAAATCCCCATCTGGGTTTGTGTAAATTACACTTGAATTACACAAAACTCCTTAACTTGTAAACGACATGAACAGTGCTTACATTGTATAACGTAAGCACTGACGCTCTGATGTACCTCATCACAGCATCCCGCTCCTATCATAAGAACTCAGATTCAATCATTTCAGGGGTTGTTCAGAATATTGTGTTCATATAACATGTTCATGCATTAAATTCAGAACAGATGCGTGCATGTTACAGATAATAAAATAATGCCCATAGGCCTAGGTAGTAAACAAGCAATATGGATATATACTGTATATATATACAGTATATATGCATACGATTGGAGGATTGGGCGGCTGGAGGATTCGGAACAAAAATGTAGCTCATTGTTCATCATATTTGAAATACATGTTGTAGAATAAAATATTATGTTGTTTGGCTTATTTGGTTTAAACCGACAATAACCTTTGATTATATTCCCTCAAAACCCCAAATGAGCATGAAAAACATCCTGAACAGTTTAACTAACTAATTAATTCAACTAAACATCATATACAACCACTATAAGATTATGACAATAAAGGGCACATTTCTCGTAAGGTTATAAATGCATTTTAATGCTGAAACATTCTTAATATGGCATTTTCACTGCCAGTGAACTTTATGTCAGCCATGTTTGGTTTTCAGTGACAACAGCGTCTCTTTCAGACATGGGCATCATCCGGCCCGCATAGTGCTTCAATCTGGCACCCGCGGTGCCCTCGCAATTTTGAAGAAAAACACGGTTCCTTTATCCGACCCGCGATCCTGCTATTAAAATCAATCCAACCGATGTCGCTGTGTTTGACTCCCTTAAGTCCAGTTTGAACCCCGACATGGAGGAGAAAGGAATTGTTGCATCTCTGGTACTTCCACAAAAAGTGAGGACTAGCCATGGTGAGAATAAATTGGCAGAACATCAACCTGTCGGTCACAAGGAGAAGCCTCTATTAAACTCAGGTGACCACGCATTCCAGCGATTGTGGACACAACTTACGGCACACTGCGGCCGCCTGCATAGATTTACCTAATCAAAATTAAGAGCAGAATTAAAAAATGAACAAAAATATTTGTAGCATAATGATATGATATGATATGATTTAGCTCACACAATTTAGTATGACATTATAATATGGGCTATTTTTTCGTTCCTCCAAAAAAAATTATAAAAATTGACTCTGAATATCAAGCATTCAATAAAGAATGGACACAAAAATAATTTATCACAAACGCCGGCTCAAAGGTGATTCGTTTGATATTTCAGGAAAATATCTCTGTCTTCAAAGAATATAATATTGGCAGGCACTTTAAAACAAAACATGCTAATTACGCCGTCAAATCGTCTGCACGGGAGAGGGAAGAAAAAGCCATGAGATGGTCCTCCAACTCAACCGCCAGGCAGAATATTTTTACAAAGCAGTCTACTGTACAGGAGTCATCAACAAAAGTGAGATATATGCTGTCACACAATATTGCCAAACACAGCAAACCGTTTTCAGACGGTGAGTTTGTAAAAGACTGTATGGCAGAGGCAGCTTGCGTACTGTGCCCTGACAGTAAAAGTCAGTTTGAATATGTGAGCCTGTCTCGTCGTACAGTCACTTGTCACATTGAAGTAATGGAACCTGCATTTTTGAGCTGGAACCTTCATTTTTAAAAAGGGCCTCTGATTTCACTTACTTTTTCGATTGCACTTATATTCATCAAGGTATTAATGATACATTTGAAATAGTGGAGGATTTTCTTGCGATGGAATCAATGAAGGGGACGACAAGAAGTACAGAGCTCTACAATACGGTGTCAGGATGCGTGCAGAGATTGAACCTACCGTGGTCAAAGTTACTGAACGTGACCAGTGATGGCTGCTCAAACCTTAGAGAACACTGGGCTAATGCGTAGGATACAGGAGAGGGTGAGAGAGGATGACCCCAACTCAACTCTGATTCTCTTGCACTGCATCATCCGCGCACTAAACCACCGGCAGTTTATCCAGTTGTTGAAGGAGAGTGAGGCATACCACACTGATGAGCCATACCACTCAAACGTACGCTGGCTATGCCGGGGCAAAGTGCTGTGCCGTGTGTGGGACCTGAGAAGTGAGATAGGGATGTTTCTGGAGAATGTCGGGAAGGCTAGCGACTTTCCAGAACTTGAAGATCCTGTGTGGATCCTTGACTCTGCCTTCGCTGTGGACTTAATGGGCCATTTGAACGACCTCAATCTGAAGCTGCAGGGAAAGGATATATTCATACACAAACTGTATTCCTACGTGCGAGGATTCAGAGCAATAGCTGACCCTGTTTTCCCGACAAATGTCAAACAAGAGCTTTACACATTTCCCAACACTCGCCACAATGAAGGATGCACCGTCCCTCACTGTCAAATACACCACTACACGCACACTGGATTCAACAGGCGTTTCTCTTACTTCGGCAAGATTGAAAAATGGATGGAACTCTACGGTGCTTTGAACGAGAGCCAGTTATCCAACATGCGAAGGCATAGGTGTAGATTTCGTCGATATTAGAAAAGGTAGATTTGTCCCCCTCAACAATTTTTTAATATATATTTTTATATATATATAAGTTCGAAAAAATAGGTAACTATCCCAATAATTTCAGACCCCACTATAGTGGACCATACTATCTTAACCCTTCCGCACAGTCACACAAGTGTGTGCAGGCAAGTTACTCTCGCTCATGCTTGGTCCATGGATCAGGTCTGGTCAGGTTAGGAGTCGTGGTCTTGATACAGTCCATGTTCGCGTGCGCAGTGACAGTGACAAGAGAAAGATCACAGACCCCAGACTTTGATGATCTAATAATAATAATAATAATAATAATAATAATAATAATAATAATAATAATAATGGATTGAATTCATATAGCGCTTTTCTAGACACTCAAAGATGCTTTACAGTGACCTCACTAACCACCACCAGTGTGTAGCACCCACTGGGTGAAAAGAGAGCCAAGTGCCTTCATTTTTCAGGTTAAGTTACAGAATACAGATGAAAGAATTTTCATCTCACAATTGCATAGGCCACATTACAGTTTTCTAAAGTAGCTCCATACGGTTCACCCTAAATTATGTTATTTTCAATCATTGTTCAGTTGCGTAGGTTTGCATTTTCTGTACATGTCCGACGTAGATGGTAATGATACAGCTAAATCAAATCAAAATATTTTGCGAGATGCATATTCCATGTCGCCCTTAAATGTTGTGAAGTTCATCTGCACTCAAATTGTGTTTTATTTTTCTATTTTTTGGTTTTCATTCAGTGATGAAGGTCTCCCTCTGTTAACCTCAATTTGATGGTTCCTAGCAAGACTGCCTGCATATTAATGTAACCTGCACACATACATTTGCAGTTTTGTTAATAGTTATCTACCTTGAAGAGCTACAGTTAGTATGAATGACAGTTGAACAATATGCAGGTAAATGAATCCTTGAAAGTAAATCCAGTTATTGTAACCTTAGAGTAGCCAAGGTCAGATAGGCCTAGCAAATCAGGCCTTGAAATAGGCTGGCAAGGTCGAGGCAACTGTAAAGTAGCTTGATACATAATTTGCATTGAATTAATTTGTACCATTTAATCGTGTAACTGTGTTTAATTGCAATCGTCCAAAGTGTGTCCCTCCGCTTACTTTGCAAAGTAACTGTGACCTTAAGACTAAAACTGTTGCCCACCCCTGGTCTATATCCACCAGCGTGGCAAGGGTAGAAAACATTAAATTAATTAATTTTGAGCTGAAAGAATAACTATTCATAATAACTAGCAACCTAAACATCCAATATAATTACTGAGCCAGGATTACAGTTTTTCTCAGTCGCTTTGGTACATTTCTCAGATCAGAATTGAAATGTGAAAAACAGTAAGTGCATTTCTCAAAACAATTTGTACAAATAGCAAAACACTATGGATTTCCTGCAAAAGCCAGTCTCGCTCAAAATCCTTATTTTGTTTCTCAAAAGTAAATATCTGCGTCAATGAACATGTCAGTGCCATCAGGATGACAAGTCCTTGTGTCATTGTGTACGGATAAGACAGTCAAATTGCTTAGTCATGTTGTCAATATAACAATGTACTCTGGAGGGATGTTCTGATGTAAACTATGGCTAAAGTTTTGAAGACAATTATTGTAAATTGTAAGTTACACCTTAGTGTATGTGGGAGATTGATTGCAAGAGACTGGACAAGATTCACATTTACGTTTTGACTGTTTGTTCTGTAATTTGTTGACAGACCCTGTCATTGCTAGAAATGTGAACATAGGACAATCTCCTTAGGGTAAACTGTACATGCATTGCTGTAGAAATTACAGTGTAGTCTTCCTACACTTCCTGACGTTCCTGTCTGTTGGGCCACAAATTCTCATCCTCACGCAGCCTCACTCCTCTTCCTTTTCTTCTTCTCTCTGGCTGTTGACCCCGTCCAATTCATTGTCTTTCCATTGTCAGACAATGTTGTGTTGTGCTCCAGCTATATATGTACTTGCCAGTGTATGGTTCATGAGATGCACCTTTGAGCTATTTCAGTAAACTGGTTGATTGTTGGTTGATCTTACACTGCACACATTTCACTTCTTTAGAGAAAGTCAAGATTCACCTGGTAGCAATTTACCAATTCAGGACAGATTTAGAAAAAAAAAGTCCAATGGAAATGTATAGAAATATGCTTGACATATTGTGACAACTTGTTCAACAATTTTGCATGTAAAGACTGCAGATACCTAAGAACTAATACCTAAATGTTGTGGAGGTGAGACTATACAATATAAACCCATTGCAATACATTTTGATCAACATGACATAAGACATTGATAATCTTGGAAAGAGCAGAGAATTGTACATAATCATTTGCATCAATGTACCAAAGCATTTGCAACTTGTTCAAAGAAATGAGAAACTGCTTTTTTGATGTGCACAAGTGACACAATGATGTGAAGATTGAACAGGTAGTTTTGAGAAAGACAAAATGTAGCATTTACCACTGAGAATAAAATGAAAGTAAATCTTCTTGCTTGCCGGTTGGCTGGTGATGTCATGGCCGTTCGAGGTGATGCGTGGTATTTGGACACTTCTCCTCTCCACAGCAGTTTATATGAGAAATTGGTGTATCAAATGCATGTAACATTGAGTGTAAAATGATGTTATTTGTACGCAGATTGATGAGATAGAGTCGGTCCTCCAGAGTGTCTTTCTCCCTAGGCCTGCTGCAATATCCATTTCATCCCCAAGCCCCTTAAGGAATGCCCTTTGAACAGAGGAGGCTGGTCAAAATAAAAACCCATAAAAAGGCATTAGTACAACTAGTTACAGAACCAATGTTTTATTGAATGTCCAGTTTGTCTAGCTGTGACCCAGTTGGTTCTCTTCCGTGAACACTGCCGGAGCCTGGGGTTGGACTGACTGGAAGTGAGGTGGATGCTGTGCTGTAATGTTCTGATTAAAACGCATCTCAATCTGCCAAAGAGGAAGAAAAGGGTTGTCACTGAAACAGATATACCCTGTTGCTAAACACGAAATTCCTTCTCATTCCACACAGGTCTACTCTCGCTCTCCTTCTCTGCCTCTTTCCCTCATTTACTCTCCCTCTCTTCTATTCATTGCAATTCTAAAAAGCCTAAGGTAAGATACGAATTTACATTACAAATGTAGATAAATAAATAAATTAAAGGACAAAAGGAAAAAGAAAAGTTAACATACTAAAATATTAACAATACATCAATTACTTATGTTTTGTACACTCAGGTCCTCTCTATATTTCACGTCAGAGGGAACTGAAACCTCCAGCCCCTGCTTCAATGGAGCATTGCTCCTCATATTTAGGAAATTACATCAGCTGACGCTAATTGGAGCCAATTAGAATTTCAGTTGAAATAACCTATTTTCAGCAGAGGGGATGCTGTTCCTTAACAGTCTAAAACGCAAGTGAGAAGCGCCAAGCGCAAGTAGCCTTGTTGGCGGTTCCATTGCTATTTTACAAGTGCATAAATGACCCTTGCGCCCGGCGCAAATCTAAAAAGGGTTGGTCTGAAGTAGCCTAATTACCCGTAGGTGTGGTAATTGACAAGTTGATATTTTGACAGCGCGTTTGCAGTCTCCAGTTAGACAGATGCATGACTACATGAATTTCAAACTTCAAATGGCTCAGTTTATGGCCAAATAATATGGCCTAATTCACACATGAAATTGCGTTATCTTCCACAACTTCAGATACACTGAGTCCTGAAATAAATTTCGGCAAAGAAAACTTAACACACATATACAGGTGATATGCGGTAACTGTGGATCTATCTAATGATATACATAATACATTAACAAAAATCGTTTCTTAGCAGTATTGTATGCATTATCGTTATCGACTTCTGTTTCTAATATGCATGTATTTCCCCATTAATATACATTGCCATGGACTGTATTATGCTTTGCGTTGTTTAGTTTGGGTGTGTTTGAACAGATGGACACACACACGCGCGCCCACTTTCATTAATTATTTTATACATACACATGCGCACCCGTATTCATTCCTTCTGTTTTTTTTATTACCGCAGCTGTTCTTTGCCAAATAATTGATTAAGAATATGTGGCTAGGTAGATGAGTGAAGCAAAGTGTATGCGCGAGGTGCATGACATTATGCATGCACCCTTAAAATAGCATCTGAACAACGCGCAATGCTTTTAACCAGTATTTCCTGGTTTGTGGCGCAATTTTTTCTGAATTCTGCAAAATGCAACCAGGGAACTTTGCGCCAGAGCATGCCTCCTCCTTCTCGCCGAACTGCACTTGGGGTGGCAAGTCATTTCTCTATTTCACCAGGCGTGTGGTGGTGTGAGGGAAAAGAATGCTCTGCGCCAGTTGCAAACTAGCAAGATCACATGCGTCAGGTGAAGTCATTGCGCCGGATGCAAATTAGGGCCCTGGTCTCATGCACAGCGCAGAGGTCTTCAACAGGGGGGGAATCACTGCAGGGGGTCGTGAAAGATTTTGGTTAATAAGAAAAAAAAATTGTATTCCCCCTGCCATTTTTTCCAGAATTGATGTATTGAATACTAACTTAACATGAATCCAACACACTAGCCGTGTTTATGTGACAACTTTTGATCCCATTTCTAAATCGGAATAGATCTATTCTATTATGCGACCCGATGCATTGACAAAATGTGGTAAGCGTACGTTCGTTATGTCTCTTGCGCACACTGACACATCAGGACTGGGCTGCGACATTTGTATGTACCGTAAAATTCAAATAAGGGCCGGTCCAAATCTGCGCCGGTCCAATTAACCGCGGTGTGCAAAATATTTTTTATATTAAACGCCCATCCAATATAGCGCCAGGCTCTATTTGGTGTTCTCGGTAAAATCAGAGCGATGATGTGTAATGATGCGTCGTTCTTTACTTGTAGAGCTATTGATTGGTAGCCCACTGCTAAGGTCGTCTTGTTTATTGGTTTTATTGATGTGTTGTGGAATTTGATTGGCTGACAGGGCAAGTTCTGAATATTTGTTCTGATCTGATTTGTGGTGCACAAAGTGTACAATGTTCGGAGAAAAATAAAGTTATTCAGGAGCTTTTTCCCTCTTTATATTATACAGAATTACAGCTTGCACTATGCATCAGTATTATATGGATGAGTAACCGTTCCATATTGTTATGTCCGGTATCATAGCCAGACGAGACGTATATCCGAGTTGGTCTTATTTTATTATTAACAAGTTGGCTGCTGCCGACATCAAGACTGAACTTCTTCACACGCTGTCCATTTTACATCTACTGCGCATGCCTAGCCTCTGAATCTGAAATGCAAGTACGTAATGTTATTAAGACCTAACAACACCACATATTCGCAAAGGGTCGCAAAGAGTTGAGGCCGTGTCCTCTCCATCTGTTACTGGTAAGTTGGTAACCTCATTTGTTGCATTAAGTAATATACGCGGTCGGGCATACATGATTAACCAAATTTTAAATAGGCTACAAGTAGCGTTAAGTGTCAGGCTACTGGTATTATTATGGCTATTATTATTAACGTTTTTGCGTATTCTTGTTATAGCCCCCCCGGGTAATTTGTTTATATTTTGGTGAGGTTTGGGTATATGTATATACAATAAAAACGCAGTCCAAATAAACGACACAGTCCTAATAAACGGCCGGTTGATTTTTGAGCGATTTAAGCAAATAAACGCCGGGCCCTTATTTGGTGTTTTTAACGGTATGTGAGTTAATGAAAAGCCCAGCAGAGGAGCTTTTCTCCTGCCTTGCTCTTCAATTAAGAAGAAGGGAACAGGCTTATTTACCCATTGAGGTGCTTTCTCCAGGAAGGCCTGGTTCTGGGAGACTAAGCACGGAGGCAGGTAACCAGTACCTGGTTAAGCCTCTCAGTCGGCCATTAGACTGAGGAGTATAACCGGAAGTGAGACTGACGGTGGCACAAGGAGATGGCAGAACTCCTTCCAAAAAAACTTGGAAATAAACTGGCGGTCCATGATCCGAGACAGCACGCACCCCACACACACACATGGTTCATTCATAACGTCTGCAGTTTCTTTGGCTTAGGGGAGCTTGGGTAGAGCAATGAAATTAGCTATTTTAGAAAACCACCATCAGCACAGTAGTTCCGAGTAGGGGAGACCGGTGACGAAGTTCATGGAGATATCTGAACAGGGTCGGTCTGGGAAAGGGAGAGGCTGAAGCAGTCCCATCGGTGCTCTGGAAGAGAATTTGTTTTGTGCACAGATCGGACAAGCCACCACATACTCATTGACTGCTCTATCCATGGCCGGCCACCAGAACCTCTGCTTAATGAAAAACACAGTTCTTCTACCCTGGATGACAGGTGAGCGCTATTGTAGCGTGATCCAAGTGGATAACCTGGTGGACGGAGGGACACTTAGGACAACAACCAGTCTGAGGAAACCATGTAGTCGCCGGGCTCACACCGTTAGCACTCGTTCACTCTGATTCTATTTGCCAATGTAACCATCTACCACACTTTAAGCTAGATATCAGGTTGCGCTTGGCAGGCCGGCTCTCAGGGTCATACAGATGGGACAGAGCATTCAGCGCATGGCACTTTGTAAGACCCAGGTTCTGATAAGAAAGTGATAAAGTTGGATGCCTATGTCATAGTTCTTCACAGTGCAGTCAATTTACGTGAGAAGAGAGTGAAAGGGTGGAGTGTTGTTGTATTTGGGCCGACTTCTCGTGACAGCAATGGCATCCAATGCCGACCATTTGAGGCATCCACCTCCACCACTAAATTGCACCGTTGTGGGAGTGGGAGCTGGCGGTGAAATTTCCTTTCACTTGTGAAGCTCCCCCCCGCCCCTTTTCCCCCCCCGGCCCTTGAAAAAAAAAAAGGGAAATTCCACTTGAAAGCGGAAGCCTTGGAAGGAGGTGAGAGGCATGCCAAGCCCCGAGACGCAATGGACGAAGTTTCTGACAAAAGTTGGTGACCCTAAAGAAGCTAGTTTTGCAGCTTTTTGGCAGCTGGTTGGAGTATGCCAATTGACCACAAAGCAGCTGACCTTGAAAGGGTCCATTATGTATGTATATGATTGAACCTATGGGAAATGAGAGAGAGTCGCCTTCTCCACTTCCACAAATAATTGATTTTTCCCAGAAGCTCAGGAGGACCTGTCGGATGTGCTGGATCAGCGAGCGCTTCTTCATCAAGGGGAGAATATAAAAATGTCAATCCGTATAAAAACACAAATCTGTTTAAAAGAGAGAAGCCACAATCATTTACAGGAAAACACCAGTACATTAGTTACGACAAAAGCATCAACAAGATACCATATATATGAAGTGTGTTAAACCTGTTTTCATTCGTCCCCCTCCCTGATTCAAACCAAATGGTAA
>OLKM01004206.1:0-24276 GCA_900291075.1 Melanogrammus aeglefinus | reverse complement strand
GGTAAGTTTCTTTATAAACTAAACAAAGTGGTTTAGCCATTGCATTTAAAAGTCACTTCTCTTGCTGAGTAAAGCTGGGTTAGACAACGATTAAGCATAATAAAAAACATGTGCACATTTAAAGCGCGTATATGAGTTAAAATGTCAAAGAGGTAGGGTATAAGTTGATCGATAGCGATTTGCTCTACGTAGAATTCCTGACGCTAGTAAATGTGAATTGATGTAATATACCACATTCTCTTGTGAACGAAGACAGTCAGACTTTCTCTTTAACAGACCCAGAAAGCTCCAGATCTATTTTCTTCTTAAATTCAGACAGCGCTACATATCCATAATTGACAGTTGTTGTGATGCTCTTTGACAACCATAAAACACAGGGTCGAGATCGGTCGTGAAACGATGATAGTCGGGGGTGATTACTTTTTAAGACTGTAGGCCTCTAATTTTTCTTGCAAAAAACAAAGAGGGTGGGCTATAGTGGGCGGCAGCCACCGCCAGTGGTAACCAAAAAATAATCGTCCGGAGCATACACCGGCATAGTGGAAATATTTGTGACAGATTTGCGCTAACTGCCGGGCAACCATAGAGACAGGATGTGGCGACGCAAACGTTGGAGGTGCCACAGATGGTCAGTCTTGGGTAGTGATAATATTGTGGCAAAAGATCGAGAGTAGAACGCAAAAGCCTCGCAGATCCAACTAGGTAATAATCTCACAGCATGGCATGTTTAGAATTGACAACCAGCCCTAGTTGGGCGCTGTGCCCCACGGACAAGCCTCACAGACTGGTTCAGGATGTAGGAAAAATTAACATGATCGAAGCGTTGGCGTGCGTAATAGAAACTCGAAAGAATGAATCCAGCTGAAGACCGGACAAACTGGGATTAAAACGCAGCTGTTGGATGGGCCAATGAGGCAGGGACTGTGAGGTGCAAGACGTATGTGGTGCTGTTGACACCACGCACTGATGCCGCTATACGTCTTGCGCCAGACGAAAAACTAAAAAATCTTTTTCTTAAGCAACTACAACGCTCGCGGATCATATAATTGGCAATTCATCAGAAAATTCAAAAAAAGAGAAGTTATTTTTGTTGGTTTGTTTATTCACAATCTAAATTCCAATACACGTCTGGCCGTACTTACAGCAAAAATTTGATTACACAGTACGAATTCAATCGGCGAAAAGAGTAAACACTCAAGACCGGAAAAAAAAACGGCTATCGTGAAGTGTGAATCGGGACCTCCCCGACACAACGATCCACTAACTACGTAGGGAAGAGGGGAGAGACGCCAACTCGAAAAATAGTTGACTAAACTTGAATCATTAACATAATACATCGATACGAATTTAATTAACTTCAAAATAAACCCGTACATAATTAATGAAAAATCCAATCTTCTTTTGTATGGCAAGTTGTAACAAAAAAAAAGATGTTTAAACACTACCGAGCAATTGTCTGCTCCGGTCAGGAGGAGGAGGTATGTGAAGACGGGCGCATTCTCCTATTTGCTGCGTTATAACAAAAAACTATTGCCAACTTAAAAAAGATGTTAAAAGCGGGTACTTCATAAATACTCACCACTATACGGATTTTTAGAGCGGGTGACCGAGCGCGGCTGTCGCAATCTGCATTTCCCGTAAGCATAAAGAATCATAACAACAGAGTTACATCGATTGGAAAGCACCACACTGAAAAGTAAGGTACTCAAGTGAAGTAAACGATGAATTATACTCATAGGAAGTAGGTAATGTTGAAAAAGGCAACAAACCTCAGGAACGACTTCTGATCTAGTCTGTGGAGTGTCATGTGTTTTTGCCAATGAGCTTGGACCTCGGCCGACTAAAACATCAGTTTCCTCTGTAAAATTGTTAGCTGTGTGTGCGTCGCTGTCCTCGTCATTGTGGGAATATATAAGAGTTCGCATGCAACATCAACACTTTGGTGGCATTTAAAGGTGAGGAGAGGAGCTCATTGATTAAGTGAGGAATTGAAATCGCTGTGTAAACCCTCTCCACGCCTTCCTCTCCCTCATTTCACATTCAAGCTTGCTGCTCCTCCCTTTTAGTTCGCCGTGGAGAGGCCGGGAGGAGTACTGTGGCCCGGCGCCAAGTCAGGAAATTGTCTAACGATGCGCTTGAGACATGCGTGTGGCGCGGCATACATCTCTGCCCGCGTCTGCACTTGGATTACAAAATAGAGCTAATCAGGACTGCTAAAATTGAGACAAGACACTACAAGACCAAAGAGTATCAAAACAACACACACCTAAAAAACAAGTCTGATGAATGGGAAATATTTACTGATTTAAATTGTACTTATAGGTAGATAAAATCATTGACATTGCATGAATTCCAAATGATTAGATGCACTAGTCTGACCATCTTAAGTGTCACAAAGAATTAATTGCTTTCCCGAGAAGTACTAGCTTATAATTCAAAATGATAGAGTAAGAAATCGTACAATCACCAATTTGTAATTCAAAGGTATCGTCAATTGCTTTAAACTCCAATTGCTATGTGATTTTTCTTTAAATCCTGCCAGCGCAAGAAATGGGATGACTTGGGACAAGCAGCAGACAGCTCAAAATAAAGAATGCGTTATGACTGATTCATTTCAGTTGAGTTCATAATGTTATTGAAGAGAAATTGCATAATGGTTCGTTTTTTCCGTTGTAAATTAAATGGTTTATTGGTATTTTATAAATACTAGATTAAGAATATTATATATATTTTTATCTGTGTGTAATGGGCGGGGAAATAGATAAGGCTTTGGCTTCTCCGAGTTCCCTTTCGCATGGTAGTATTAGTTTGAACTAGGAGAAATGTGATATGATTTAAATTGGCATGCCGAAATAAACAATGATTGACTTGAATTTCATCTTTTACTTGGGGGTGCAGTAGCTCTTCAGAAGTACTGGCTGGGAACTGAGCGGAAAGATTCAAGTCACAATGCATGCAGCATAAATATTTTCTTTGATTTTGCCTAAATTTGGATTAATTTCTGAACATGTACATAACGTGATTTGGACAAAGTGTTGCTGTCCTCTTGCAGTCACGGTGGTACTTATTATAATGTTTACAGATAACCGGTTCCCATCCCCTAGTATCTCTTAAATATTTATAGTTAGTAGTAATTTAAGTATCCCGCCTCAATCCCTCTGTGTAAACAGGTAAGCTCAGTAGTAACATGTAGCAAGGGTACCTTTCCCTCACAAGATCAGGAATGTGGATTTAACTCTTTTTTTGTTTAGTTACTATGATCAGCTAAGTGTACTCATGAGATGCCAGTAAAACGAAGAGCCTGACCAGGAAGCTTAACCCAAAGGTAATTCAATACTTGTTCTATGCAATGTGTTATGTCAAGATGATACCAACAGACAAAGTACTTATTGTGCAGAAGTCTATGTGCTTAACTGCAATACTTATATTGTGCTTTTAGGAAAGAAAAACAAAGTATCAGACCAGCCAGATGAGAGAAACGGGATGAAGATGCAAGCACATCAGGCCAACAATCAAGTCTCTGCATCAAAGCATGTGGTTAGTGGATTAATTCAACTTTAGCGGACACAATATTGGGTATAATGTATTTCATTTGTGATGTTAGAAGGCTTAGCAGAAAAAATGTGTATTCCTTGACCAAATTTTCCTTGCCATATGATGGGAAAGGCACCTGTTATGTAAAGCAGACACAATTACAGTAGTGAAGTCTTTTGAAATAATCATTTAATTCACAAGGACAAACAGTGATACTTGTAGCACTCTGAATTGTCAAATTTTAGCAGGTGGGCACAAGAAATTCCTCTTGTAGTCCAAGCATCACTCAGCGCCCCGATGCACGGACACAGCAAGGTTTCCTCTCGCAACATTTAACTCACATGATGAACACAGCAGCCTAATTATCAGATAATGGAGCTTGTTATTGGTTGTTTTTGAAATTAGGGTTGTTTCTCATGGCGCAGTCGGGCTTGCGACAGCCCAGTGACGACGCGCTGGAAATCAGTGCAGCAGTCCGGCTGACGTCACGTAAGTAAATTTTAGGCTCACTTGGAATCCAGGCAGAGGTGTTACCAAAAGTAGAGACCGGGGGCAGGTACTAATTGTTGGGTATGCTAGTGGAACCGCCATTAGGCGCGTCGAAGCCGACGAGCAGAAGCGCCAGTGGAATCGCGCCATTGGTGTCTCACTAGGGCACACCACAATGCTGGAGCGCATTTTGAGCCAGACGTGTATGGTAATCTGGTCAAGACATGGTTCCATGTGAATTCCTATTGAGCATCTGGGGCGCTTAACAGCAGGTGGAGGAGACAAGTGTCCCACTCAGATGTGGTCATGGGGGTGAAGAAGGGTTCAAGAGGCACCTGTGAAGCTCTAGTGAACTCATGTTAAGACGTAGGCGGAAAATAATGTTGGACGACAAAATTGTGACACTTTGGCACAGTTGTAACTTTTAGTAGGTGTACGCACTTTGTTGTCTAAAGATTTATAACATTAATGGCTTATGTTAATATTTGGGGAAGAAAATATTACACTGTTACACCGTACACTGTACACAGAAACCAATTACACTTGCATCACAGTGACAAACGTGTGGATCATAATATTATAACATAATTACAAAAATGTGAGGGGTGTTTCTCATTTGTGACACGAGTGAAATTTTGCTCAGGCACATCAGACAATAGTATGGGACCTAAATAATCTTTAAAAAATTAAATATTTGTTTCACCTTCTCTGTGTGGCCCTGTTTACTGTTTGCATCAGTAAAACAATTATTGCTAATGCTGTATGCAAATCTTACAGGGAGAGATATTCGCAGCAATCCATGTTCTAAGTCCATTTGCAAGTACGAGGCTAAATACTGTAACTAAAAATCAATGAAGCTGCTGGAACAGCACGAACTGCATAAATGCCTTGTTTTCGTGGCTCCATGGCAAGGCTGGCCCAAGTTGGGAGGTAATTGTCATTATATATTTTTTTTCAATTACAAATTAATGTGTACATGTAAGCAGTATCGATATTAGCTTACTTTGAATGATTTTAACTAATTGCATGCATCTGCAACCTTAATGACCCATAAGTACACATAGTAGGATCATCGGTCGTTTGGCGGAAGAGGTGTAATGGTGAACCAAATTATGACAAAGATTTTTTTAGACTCTACATATTATGTCACTACATTTATCGATACATGACTATGCCTGCGATCAACATATCTATTAAACGTTAAACCGTGGTCGGATGCGAGGGGTAGCAGCTCAGCAGGGGCCCCCAGACTGTCACTATACCAGCCAAGATTGACCAGTCTGAGGTGGGGAATCCGAGGCATTCCAAGCAGTGTTTGAGATAGTAATCTCTCCAACAGTCTTGGGTCTTCACCAGAAGTATCCTCCACTGGTCGTGCTGGGAACACTCGCCGAATAGGGAGGAGCCTAGTTGGCATCTTACCGTGCCCGAAACACTCAAACTGACTCCATTTCTAGCAGAAGTGTAGCAGCGGCTCAATGAGCTCCTCATCAGGTTGACATTGAACTTCTCACCATATCCCTAAGCTGGGGCGATACACGTGCGGATTTGCCCGATTGTTCGACACGTAAGATGTTCATGCGTGCGCTTTTTGAGATTCGGCGAATTTGGTCGCTCAATCTGTGCGCCGGCATCGTGTAAGTTATATCAATGGGTAACGACTGAGATTAAGCCCTCCCGAACACTCTCCTCCTGATCGATGAAAATCAAACTTGTTGAAATCCTGGTCGCCCGTCGTGAGCTTCTGCACAGATGAAGCAGTGCACGACCGATTGAACCCATCTGTCATCAACTGCAGCGGAAAATATGATAGTGAAGAGAAACAGACAAAGAGGAACAGAAAGTATGGAAGCACAGCACAACGTACCTGGACCCGGTGGTTGTGTAGAAATTTTTTCGCCCGTCGAGAGTGAGCGGCGTACAAAATAAAGCGCTTCGCCCGCAGCTGCGTGCTCGTACCAAAAATGTCATTCAAAATGAAAAGTCCGCAAAATATATTTTTTATTGATAGAAATCTACAATAAGCAACGATTCCGATAAAACTCGCTAAAAAAGTCAGTTTTGAACCTAGCTCTCTCTCCAAAGTGCTTTCTGTGTACGAGCACGAGCGCTTCGTGCGGTCTTTTGGTGTAACGCGCTCCTTCGCCGCGCATCTTCGCCTTACGGGTATTTCGACGGGGCGAGAGGACTAGGGAAACATTTCGGGGAAACAGATTCGAACAGTCTGACGAGTCACGACGTGTCGTGTAGATGTGTGCGTCAGATGCACGATTATCGATCGTACAGTGTTGAGAAGAATCGTGAGCTGCGAGCAGTTGAACCCTGCGTTCACTCGACATATGACACAGCTTATTACGCGAGTGAAAAAATTCGCACAGTGTAGCCAATCTTGAAAAGCGACCACCCCCGAAAACTTCAATCTCTCGGCTGCTTGTACCACGTGAATTGTCCTTCGTACACCCATCCTCGTGACATAGGGAGGATAGAAGAAGATTGACGATTAGATGGGAGCTTTGCTTGCGGCTTCACTCTCTTCGTCACAACGTCAGTGAAGCGAACGCACCGATCACGCTGCTCCGTTCTCGGCCAATCTACAGCTCCAACAGTCCCTCACGTGAACAAGGACCCAGGTACTTTGAAACTCTTCACTTGAGGCTAAGTGACTAAATTTCCTACCCGAGTAGGGCAAACCACCGTATCCGCTAAGAGGTCAGCGCCCAGATTTAGAGGTGCTGATCTTTATCCCTAGCCGGCTTACACTTCGGCCGCCATCTATCCAGTGAGTGCTGGAAGGTCACAGGCAATATCATAGAACCACAATCATCTGGCAAAAGAGCAATGTGTGGGGTTACTATTGTATTTTGGGTGGGTGACAAGTACGCTCCAACCCAGCCCCGAACTGACAACCCCCCCACCAGACTGCTGGCCTCGATATCTGTCCATGAATATCACAATACAGATTGGTGAGAAGGGCGCAGCTGGCGCGGAAAAAGGCCAACACCCACCGGGAACGAGTCTGATGGCTCAGAGAACCCGTGACATAGCTTCGCGGAGGAGTAAAAGGATTTGGATTGCCCTGAGGAAGCACCCCACACATACCGCAGCACCTCCACAGTTCTCCGGGGGACGCCGGTCATATGCCTTCTCCAGGTCCACAAACCACATTTAGACCGGATGGGCATACTCCCAGGCCCCCTCCAGGATCCTTGCGAGAGTGAAGAGCTGGCTCCGTAGTTCACGATGCCGGGGCGAAAACCGCATTTTTCCTCTTCAATCTGAGGTTCGACGATCGGCCGAAACCCTCCTTATCCAGCACCTTGGAGTAGACTTTAACCCAGGGAGGCTGAGAAGTGTGATTACCCCGGTAAATTGGAGCACACTCTCTGGTCCCCTTTTTGAACAGGGGGACCAACCACCCCAGTTTGCCACTCCTTTGGCACTGTACCCCGACTCCCATGCAATGTTCAATAGGCGTGTCAACCATGACAACCCCTCAACACCCAGAGCTTTTAGCATTTTTGGCTGGATCTCATCAATCCCTGGGGCTTTGCCACTGCGGAGTTGTTTAACTACCTCAGTGACCTCCACCAGGGAAATTGACGATGAACCACCAATCACCTCGAGCTCTGCCTCCATCATAGAGGGCATGTTAGTCGGATTCAGGAGTTCCTCAAAGTGTTCCCTCTCCACCGTCCGACTAACCTCCTCAGTTGACGTCAACACAGTCCCATCCTTACTGTACACAGCTTGGTGGTTCCCCGTTTTCCCCTTCTGAGGTGCGCGGATGGTCTTCCAGAAACACTTTGGTGCCGACCGAAAGTCCTTCTCCATGGCCTCTCCGAACTTCTCCCACACCCGCTGCTTAGCCTCCGACACGGCAGCGGCTGCAGCCCTTCGAGCCTGTCGGTACCCTGCAACTGCGTCAGGAGTCCTCCGGGATAACATATCCCGAAAGGCCTCCTTTTTCAGTCGGACGGCTTCCCTGACCACCGGTGTCCACCACGGTGTCCGAGGGTTACCGCCCCTTGAGGAACCTAAGACCCTGAGGCCACAACTCACCACCGCAGCTTCAGCAATGGAGGCTTTGAACACCGCCCACTCCAGCTCAATGCCCCCAACCTCCACAGGAATGCTAGAAAGGCTCCGCCGGAGGTGTGAGTTGTAAGATCCCCTTAGGACAGGGGGCCTCCTCCAGACGTTCCCAATTCACCCGCCTACTACTCGTTTGGGCTTACCAGGGCTGTCCAGAATCTTCCCCCATTCCCTGATCCAACTCACCACCAGATGGTGGTTGGTTGACAGTTCAGCCCCTCTCTTCACCCGAGTGTCCAAAACATGCCGCCTCAGATCAGATGACACGATTACAAAATCGATCATCGATCTTTGGCCTAGGGTACTCTGGTACCATGTACACTTATGAGCACCCTTATGTTCGAACATGGTGTTTGTTATGGCCAATCCATGACTAGCACAGAAGTCCAATAACAAACGACCACTCGGGTTTAGATCAGGGAGGCCATTCCTCCCCACCACGCCTCTCCAGGTGTCTCCCTCGTTGCCCACATGGGCGTTGAAGTCTCCCAGTAGAACTACGGAGTCCCCTACTGGAGCCCCATACAGGTTTCCATTCAGGGTCTCCAAGAAGGCTGAGTACTCTGAACTGCTGTTCGGTGCATACGCATACGAACAACAGTCAGAGTTTCCCCCCCCCCACCACCCTTAGGCGCAGGGAGGCGACCCTCTCGTCTACCGGGGTAAACTCCAACACCGCGGCTCTCAGCCGGGGATTTATGAGTATCCCACACCCGCCCGGCGCCTCATGCCTCTGGCAACTCCAGAGAAGAATAGAGTCCAACCCCTATCCAGGAGTACAGTACCAGAGCTGAGACTGTGCGTAGAGGTAAGCCCCACCAGATATCTAACTGGTAGCGCTCCACCTCCTCACAAGCTCCGGTTCCTTTCCCCACAGTGAGGGTGACGTTCCACGTCCCCAGAGCCACTTCTTGCCGCTCAGGTCTGGTCCGTCGGGACCCTGCCTTTCACCGCCACCCATGTGGCAGTGCACCCGACCCCAGTGGGTCCTCCTGCAGGTGGTGGGCCCACAGGACGAAGAGGGGGGGGGTGCCACGTAGCTTTTTCGGGCTGTGCCCGACCGGGCTCCGTGGCAAACCCGCGCACCAGGCGCTCGCCAACGGGCCCTCCGTCTGGGGCTGGCTCCAGACGGGGGCCCCGGGCTTCCTCCGAGCAGGGTCTCTCCTCCTCTTTCTCGTTTTTTCATGGAGTCTTGTTGAACCATTCTTAGTCCTGGCCCCTCAACCTGAGACCACTCTCTGCCATGGGAGACCCTGCCAGGAGCACAAGGCTCCAGACAACACAGCCCTCAGGTTCACAGGGACACGCAAACCTCTCCACCACGATAAGATGACGGTTCCAGGAGAGGTGATGACTATTGTATTACAGGTATTTCAGTGGAATGTTCTGACTATATTGTTGTGAGCACATGATGACTGACTTAAACCGTTAAAAACAGAATCAAAAAAGTGAGCAACAAGTACTCATGAAGGTCTACAGGCACATGAGAAAAGGACGTTACCCTGAATGCTATTGATTTTGACAAAAGTACATTCCTCTTTGTTTGTGTGTATGGCTAAAGTTTGTATATACCACCATTTCTCTTTTTCAGTACAGTTGACTTGTAGTCAACGACAAAGGAGGTTAAGTCTGTCCGCAGAACAAAACTAAAGTACAATACTTCCTATTGCTTCTTGTGAACTGCTTTCTTGTCTGTATACTGTACAACATTTATTGCATGTCTTTTTTGTTTTCTCACGTATTTCTTCAGTGGATGTGAGGGTCTAAGGACAGAGGATGTTGTTATGATATTGTGCAAAGACCTTTGAGAAAAAGACTACAAACTGGCTATACAGATAAGCTTGCTTTGCCTTGACTTAGTTGAGGAAGTGGACATTTTCTACACCACAAAATGTATGTGTATCATTAATTATATATGGTTTTACTTTATTTTCCATGTTTTATTCTAGAGAGACACACTGTAAACAACACCGTCACTTTATAGCAACAAAAATGTATCGAGGAACGACGCTCGGGAGTTCCGTTTTGAAACGTTGCATAATCCGTGTTGCCATTGAACGCACCCCGTTCAGACCGCGAAACAGCGTGGCAGGAATCACGTCTAAACTAGCACTACTGCCATTTGACAAAAGATATACCATTAGACTAGAGGCAGTGACCCTTTAAGCCATCCTCTGTACGCCAATATTTAATTTATGTGACAGCGTCATTTATTCATTAGTTTGCATGTGCATGTAAAAGATTTGACAGAGGTAACATTTATGTGACAAACCATGACTTCTTCTTTTTTTTTCCAAATGTCTTTATTCAATTTTTTGCAGACATTACAGAGAAGTACAACAGTATCACATTATGTCCAAGTGTCTGCCTTATAATAACAGAAAACTCCAACATGAATCCCACTATCCCTCCCGAAACCCATATCAGATGTAGTCACAATAAACAACAAAATTGATACATAATGACATCAAGCAACATAATGAATACTCAAACCATGACTTCTGACATGATTTCATGTCACTCTCACAGTGACATTTCTTTTGAATAATCTTCTGTAGTATTGCACTTATAATGTTTAATATAATATTACTGCTTCAAAGTAAAAATAAATAAATAAAAAAAGTAAAAACTGTATTTTTGTTTGCAGATCAGTTCAAATACTGGTTCTGGATTGTTCCCCCTGTTTCCATACATATCAAGCTTTATGTTTTTCTTGATTAGATACAAATGAGTGAATAAAATAATCTGGATCTTTAAGATGCAATGAATGCAACAACAATACTGACCCTGAGTTGACGGATTCCTGCTTGATCGTGGTCTTGCATAGATTATGTTGCCGTCACTGTCTCTCTTCTTCCACGATACAGTTGGCACACATACCACAGGTGCTGCTGCCTCTTCTCTCTGCAGCTCATTCAGCAGGTCATCCGCCCTCTCAAGATCATCAATGACCTCTTGCTGATCAGCCACGTTCAATAATTCCCGAAGGTCTGAATCAGCCATGATTCAGAAACAAAGACACAGATATGCAGACAGACTGGGCAGACAGAAAGACAGAGGGACAAATATAGCAAATGGTGGGGGTGGGGTGTGGGGGACAGCAAGGAAGACAAGACAGATGTGGCTCTTAAAAGTGCCCTTGAGTTGATTTTGGTTTGATTTTGATTTTGGAAGGTTGATGTGAAAATTGCAGGACCTTTTGAGAGAAGAGAACAAAATTACAAAATTGAGAAACTCAATACTCGACAACCTACATAAGGCACCAGTATTTTATGTTTATTTACAACATTACCACTTAGCTACTCATTGAAATAGGCTACATCATTGTCCTATACATTGCCCTCATAACTCAACACTAAACTAAATTTAGTTTTAAGGAGAATTACACTCATTAAGATTCTGACATCTACAACTGTCATACGAGTTTTATGTAACGTTACATCTGTAAAATTACACAAAAAGGAACTTACTAGCTTACTAGCTACAGACTTAGTCTACTACAGACTTTGACTCTTTATTAATAAACATTTGTCTTATTTTAAATGAGTCTGAAGTGATCCACTTTAGCGCACGCTGTACTTCTAAATGTAGAACCATAAACACAAATTGGGCTGGTTCGATTGTTTTTTTGTGAATTATACTATTATATTCACCCGGTTTCCTGATTAATTCGTCTTTTCACTTACCGCCGCCAAGAAGGAAAACAACAGCCCCCCGGATCGTCGCATGACGTAAAAAAAGTGTGTTTCTGACTTAAAATTAAAATCTTTATTTATAAAATAACACAACACTATTATATTGTCAGAGTGTAAATGCTCTGTTGTATTACACAACAGAAGAGAAAAATCAAAATTTAATCAAGTTTCTACTAAAACGGGTTTACCATGTGTTGAGGAATTGTGGGTAATGTAGTGCATAAAGCTGTCCGAAACTGACCATAAAACTCAGTTTCTCAGAGTCGAAGGGGAAAACACCAATATTGATTCTCAGAGAATCAACCCATTTCATGTTATGTAATTAACAAAAACACACTGGAGTTTCTGTGTTAAAAAATACGCCGAATATAATTAAAAAAAACACCTACACGTCAAGTTTTCCGGGTACCAGGTTCACAGTTATCCAATGGGAGTGGTGCTCACGGCGTCTTTCAGCACCGCGGCCGTGTTGTGTCGAAATCTGTTTCCCCGTCGAGATGTGTTTCCCCTGGTCCCCGCCCCCGTCCGAAATTACCCGAAGGGCGAAGGAGCGCGCTTACACAAAAAGCTCGCCCACGAGCTGCAGTGCTCGTACCAAAAAATTTTCATTCAAAATGAAGAGTCTCTCACAAAAATATTTTTTATTGATAGAAATCTACAATGCAACATCTTCCGATAAAACTCGCTAAAAGAAGTCAGTTTTGAACCTTAGCTCTCTCCAAAGTGCCTCTGTGGTACGAGCACAGACGCTCGTGGGCGGGCTTTTTGTGTACGCGCGCTCCTTCGCCGCGCGCTCCTTCGCCCTTCGGGTAATTTCGGACAGATTTCGACATAACATCGGATCCAATAGGAGTGAATGGATGGCTGGAGCACTTGCTCTGAGCGTCACATATCGCCGCGGAGGGGATTGCATTAAAATTAATTGAAATCCCTGTGCGTGGAAGTCTGACGCTGAGGGAGGACTTGAGCGTCTGGAAACAACGCGAAAGGGCCCTGACCAAGCGTCGGTATTTTACGCTTAAGGAGTGAGACTGTGTTGGTTATTTCATCGTTGCCAGCAGAAGAAGACCCAGCAGATTGAGTGTTGAAGACGGTGCAGTTGTCCAGCCTTAAGTTGATGCCATGGATGATCAAATGTTTCATCATATTTGATGTGTTCCTGGACTTGCATTTCATAGTCGCCTTGCAACGGTTGCATTTTACAGTATTGCTGTCAATTTTGACAAAATATAACAACGTCTTAGAACGTATCTATCTTGTGGCTAGCGCAAAGCTTAGTGAAATTGCCCCGCTTTCAACTCGAAGGCAGTAACGTGTCTCACGTCACCATACTGATTTGTCAGTCAAGTCGCCTGTATACAACGACGGTAGTGATTGGCCGGCTGCGATAGATAGATAATGAATAAATAAAATCGTTCACGTTGTCTACCGTAAATTAGCGAAATGTGCACCTTTTTTTCCAAAACATTTGATACTCGGTAGGACCGGCATAATTCGGTCGGTGCCAAATACCCTTGTTCGATAGGTACTCAACCCTAGTCGTCTCATTAATTATCCATCTTGCTCCAGTAGTCAAACCTAGTAATCTGGCCCAGAATATTGTTGTAGGCCTATAAAGAATTCTTAATCTGCTAATCCAATAAGGTGTTACACTTGCTTGCTACATTGCTGGCTAGCTAGAATTTATTAGTAGCGAGCTGCTTGCTACCTGTAGCCTACAGGTTAATTTTTTTTTTTTTAGTTTGCAAGCTAGCTCCTGGAGCTAATTACCCTACATGTTTTTATTTTCTTTAACTATGGTGTGCTATTCCTGGGCCATTTAAAGATGTTTTAAATGCTTTTACTAATTTTTGGCGCTTATATCCGTCAACACATCTGAGTTTGCAATGTGTTTAATGGGCTATGTCTGGCTCTCGGCCATTTAGCTAATGCGGTTCTGACTTCCGTTTGTTGCAGTGGTGTTTTGATATAATATTCAAGTTTAAATACTGTTTAATGTTTATTTTTCACCGGGGAGCCACTCTGTTCAGAAGAGGAGACTTTTTTTTTTAGATGCATCGAAATCAGATGCGGAGTTTGCCCGCAATTTCTCTTGATTAGGGAGGGAGATTCAGGGACGAGTGGAGGGGCGGGGGATACTTTTACCTCTGTGTGCATGTGACTGTCTTGTTTGCTGTATGTGTTTATTTCTTTATCTGTTTTGATTTGGTTAACCTTACAGTTTTTTGATCTTGAGGTGGTTTCTCTAACATTACCCTTCCTAGCTGAGGTCCTTTGGTTTTTGCTAGGTGTAGGCCTATATGATGTATTTCCAGTTTACTTCTCATACCCATCTCACTTTTTATTCACCCTGATTTAAGGCATGAGTGATCATGTTAAAAAATATTTATCTTTGAGATTCTTGAGCTGGAATTTAAAAGGGATAAATGGCCCTGTGAAGAGATCTAGAGTGTTCTCTCACTTAAAACAGTTGAGGGTATATGTGGATTTTCTCCAGGAGACTCACCTGCGTGTTAAGGATCAAGATAGAGTAAAACCCTCAGCTTCATTTTCACTGTAATTTTTATTCCAGGGCCTGAGGAGTTGCCATTCTAATCCACAAAAATTTACACTTTTACCCAGTTAAAGTTATAGCTCATAAAAATTGTAGATATTTAATAATATTGGGCTCTATTAACCACACACCTGTTATTTTGGTGAATGTATTTGCTGATAACCTTTTAATGCAGATCGCAAACCTAAACACCCATTTATTAATATTTGAGACTTGAATTGTGTTATCAACACTGTGCTGGACCGATCCAGTGCTCGAACCAGTGTTCCGTCAGCTACTGTATGTCCAAAACTTTCTGTGAATTTATGACGCTTGGAGACTTAAAAATCCTCTAGCAAGGGAATACTCATTCTTTTCTCATTTCCACCATGCTTTTTCTCGTATAGACTACATTTTTGTTGCGGGCACTCTAATCCCAAAGGTTACAAACACAAAATATTTACCTATTGTTATTTCAGATCATGCTCCCTTGCTTCTTGATATTGTCTTGAATACCCAACGTGTGGACCGACCCCCATGGAGACTGAACTCCTTACTTTTATCTGACCCTTCTTTCTGGGAATTAATTTCTTCATCCACTGACACTTTACTTAGGATAAACAAGACTCCTGACACATCTTACTATTTACTATGGGATACCGTCAAAGCTTACCTTAGAGGATACATTATATCATATGCGTCACACCTGAATAAAACTAGGAAAGCTAAACGGACAGACCTTTCCAATGCCATTCTTGACATTGACCGTCAGTATGCACTGAACCCATCTCCTGAGCTCTATAAACAACGCCTTGACCTTCAGGCAGAGTTTTACCTCCTGTCAACGGGGGCAGCAAAGAGGTTATTGCTAAAGTCTTGTGGCTCTTACTACGAATATGGAGATAAAGCCAGTCGCCTCCTAGCACATCAGCTAAAGCGCAATGCAGCAGGGGGCACTATTCCGCAGATAACAAATATATCAGGTACATTAACTATTGTCCCTGTTGAGATAAATTCTGCTTTTAAGTCTTACTATTCTTCTCTTTACTCCTCTGAGTTCCCACCCAACTCTGACAACATGATTCATTTTCTTAATAACTTGGATATCCCAATTATAAATTCCACTCTGGCCAATCAAC
Source organism: Melanogrammus aeglefinus (assembly GCA_900291075.1). Lineage (NCBI taxonomy): Eukaryota > Metazoa > Chordata > Actinopteri > Gadiformes > Gadidae > Melanogrammus > Melanogrammus aeglefinus. The sequence continues at coordinate 8,794 of OLKM01004206.1, read as the reverse complement.
TTCATGGCCCTATCAATTTGGATGAGGTTGTGTCTTCGCAATCAGGCAAATCTGGTTCATTCGTTTCCCTCCTGAATTATATAAGACATTTCACATTCAATTGGCCCCTTTGCTTCTTTCGGTGCTTGAGGAATCTCTAAAGCAAGGTTCACTCCCCCACACTCTAAGACACGCTTCAATTTCTCTTCTGTTGAAGTAAGGGAAAGACTCTGATCTGTGTGGCTCCTACAGGCCCCTGAGTCTCCTCAATGCTGACGTTAAGGTCTTAGCTAAGCTGTTAGCTCGCTAACAGCTATTGCATTGAAAATGTTCTTCCCTGCATTATATCTGAGGAGCAGACTGATTTCATAAAAGGCAGACATTCGTTTTTCAATATTAGAACCCTGTTAAATATTATCTACTCCAAAGACACGTGTCAAATCCCTGAAGTAGTCATCAGTCTGGATGCTGAAAAGGCCTTTGATAGAGTTGACTTTTTGCCATTGCTATAGAGCCCCTCTCCATAGCTGTCAGGAATTCAACCTCATTCCTTGGGATAACCCATAGGGGCGTTGAACACAGGCTTGCGTTGTATGCGGATGATTTGCTTCTGTATATTACTGACCCTCTTTCTCAACTACCCAACATTCTGTCATTATTACAAAACTTTGGCTCCTTTTTTGGGTACAAGCTCAATCTACAAAAGAGTGAATGTCTCTCTATAAACTCAAAGGCTCTCCTGCTTTCTCAGTCTGATCTACCATTTAAACTGAATAATTGTAGCATCAAGTACTTGTGTGTACTGTCACTCATACACTGCCTGCTTTATTATATGCAAATTTTACCCCCCTACTCAGCAATATAAGGTCTGCTTTCCTTAGATGGCGTAATCTGCCCCTGTCTATGCTTGGTAAAATGAAGGCACTTAAGATGCATTCTTCAAAATTTCATCTTTTTCAAAGTACCCTCCATTTTTGCCAAAATCATATTTTAAATCTATTGATCAACCGGCAAATCCCTCATATGGAGTGGAAAGACCCTCTTGCAGCAGTGCTCACTCAGTGGAGGACTGTGCCAAATTTTATGTATTATTACTGGGCAGCAAATGTTCTGTTTTGGGTACATAATGCCCAACCCCTGTGGTGCCAACTTGAGTTGAGGTTGTGTGTGTTGTCTTCTCTTCCTGCTCTTCTCTTCTCATCACATCCAACATCTCCCTCTCGTTACACAGACAACCAAATTGTCTGTAACCTTTTTGAAAATTTGGTATCAATTCAGGCACCATTTTAAGTCATACTCCCCCTCTACTCTTATGCCAATAACCCAGAATCATCTTTTCCCACCTTCTTGTCTAGACTCTGCATTCCAGTTGTGGGAGAGAAATGACATACAGACGTTCAATGACTTATACATGGGGTGAGTTTTTGAACTCTTTAAACTCCAACCCAATCAGAGGTCACTTGTTTCCCATATTTATCGGGGTCTTCTGCTGTTTAACACAGAGCAGTGCTCTAAAAGTGCTGCCGTCTGGGAGCAGGAGCTGGGTGTACAATTTGAGGAAGATTTTTGAGGGAGCGATCCATTATACCGTACGTGATTCTTCATCATGTGCCCATTTGGGCCCGATTCAGTTTAAAATTGTTTAAAGAATGCATCTGTCAAGTTCAAGGCTATCTAAAATATACCCAGACACTGAGGACATCTGTGTTAAGTGTGGAGGCACACCCTGCCACTTGACTCATGTTTGCATCATGCCGGAAAATTCGAGCTACACACCCCCTCCGTTGATTGGTCGACAGAATCGTCAATTCCGGGTGACGTAGGGGTAAAACAAACAAACAAACCTAATAAACCGTTGGAACACACAAGACCGGAAACCATAGCAACACCGGTAAGCAAACCCCGAGAAGCCCAATCCCTATGAGCGCTCCCCACGCTACGGCTATCCGGAGGCGCACAGAGCTTTTGGCCGTGATATTATATACAATTATATTATATACTATTATATATAGAGCTCTGGGAATCGCAAACGGCAACAATCACTTTCTCCTCCATGCTGCAGTTCACCCCGGACTGCACTGCACTGAGTGACGGTTGAACGCTGAGAGCGTAAAACGCTTGCTTGGGCGAACAAGGAGGTGGAGACGTTCCTCTGCATTGTCCTCTGAGCTGCTATGATGTCACGATGTTTACGTAGCTGCCACGGCGATCGACATCCAGCCTACCATAAAGGGTACTGTTGGCGGTGGAAACGCAAGCTCGGAACTGAGCTGGGCTATACCGCCCCCTCCCTACCGGACTGAGGCGAACCGAACCGTACCGCACCCTGCAGTGGAAACGCGGCATAAGAGAGAACGTTATCGGGAAACCGGGCCCTGTGCTGTAAGAAAGGTGGCAAGGAATATTGTAGCGGTATCGTATTCACTGTGTATGTTGTATGGTGCTACCCCCTTTAAGGGAAGGGGGCGTGGCACCCACCTGGTGTTACGACGCAGGTCTTAAGGAACGCACCTCTGGCTGTGCGGGTTCTGTGTTTTGGGAAATAAATCCTTCTAGTGTTTTTCACCGGCAATCAAGTCTCCGTCTCCATTTCATTGCGATCTCCTACATTGGTGACCCTGACAGTTTCCGGACGTTTTACCGGATTACTGTTCTATGCGCTGGAAGAGCGAGGACGCGCAGATCGGAGATTGGGCTATGGAGTTCGATTCGGCGGAAGGTTCCGTGGCTGCTGCTCCGGTGATGGCAGTCTCCCTGAAGCTCCCGGAGTTTTGGGAACGGCAGCCGCGGGTCTGGTTCGCGCAAGCGGAGGCGCAATTCGCGCTGAAGGGGATTACTGCGGATGAAACCAAGTTTTATTATGTAGTCTCCGCGCTTGGTGGCTCGACGGCGGCCAGAGCGATGTATATTCTCGAGGACCCCCCGGCCCGTGGGAAGTATGCATTGCTAAAGGGGTTCCTGATGGAGACGTTCTGTTTGTCGGAGGTTGAACGGGGCGAGCAGCTTCTGGCATTGAATGGCCTCGGGGACTCCAAACCATCGGAGCTCATGGATCACATGCTCAATCTCCTGGGGAGTAATAGGCCTTGTTTTTTGTTTCGGGCTTTATTTATGCAGCAGCTGCCAGTGCGTGTTAGGGCAGCTCTAGCCAACAGCGACACCACAGACTTTCGGGCTCTGGCTAGGGAGGCGGATCGCTTTTTCGCCGCCGGGCGCGAGCGCTGCACAGCCGTATTGACTCACACCACTGGCGACCTGGAGATGACGGACACCATCGCTGTGGCCGCGGCGACACGACGACAGCCACAGCAGTCTGCAGGCCTGTGCTATTTCCACGCCCTGTATGGACCCAAAGCTAGGAGGTGCCGCCCCCCGTGCAGTTTCGTGGCATCGGGAAATGCACGGGCCGGCACTCGCTAGCTGCCGTGTGTGTCGGCCCGTACGAGGTGCCGCCCCCCGTGCAGTTTCGTGGCATCGGGAAATGCACGGGCCGGCACTCGCTAGCTGCCGTGTGTGTCGGCCGTTCGGGGGGTCTGTTATTCATCACAGATACAGGCTCTGGGCGACGGTTCCTGATGGCGACGGTTCCGTTGGCGCCCTGGAGGCCGCCAACGGCAGCCCCATCCGCACCTTTGGGACTAGGACTGTTAATTTATGTTTCGGGGGTCAGTGTTTCGGCTGGGATTTTGTCACCGCGGAGGTGTCCACACCCCTCCTCGGCGCCGATTTCCTCTGCGCCAATGGCCTTTTGGTGGATGTGATGAACCGGCGCTTGATAAGTGCTGAGACTTTTAGCTCCCTGGCATGTGAGCTCAGTGGCTCGGGCACGACGAAGCTGTCGGGCGCACTCTCACCCTCCGATGTGTTTTCCCCCCTCCTCGCGGAATTCCCGGAGCTTACGGAGCCCACGTTCTCAGCTGCCGCCACCAAGCACGGAGTGGAGCATCACATCGCGACCGCTGGCCCGCCGGTCTACGCCAGGGCCCGGCGCCTCGACTCTGCTAAGCTCGCCGTTGCTAGGTCTGAGTTTGACACCCTGGAGCGTCTTGGAATTGTCCGGCGATCGGACAGCCCCTGGGCTTCCCCGCTCCACATCATCTCGAAGCCTGGGGATTACCGCCGGCTCAATGACATTACGGTGCCCGACCGCTATCCGATTCCCCACATCCAGGACTTTTCTGCCCGCCTGGCCGGTGCGGTAGTGTTCTCCAAGGTGGACCTCATTCGGGGCTATCACCAGGTGCCCGTCCAGCCGCAGGACGTCCCGAAGACGGCGGTGATCACTCCGTTTGGACTATTTGAGTTTTTACGGATGCCGTTCGGCCTGAAGAACGCAGCCCAGGCCTTTCAGCGCCTGATGGACACCGTGCTGCGGGACCTGCCATTCCTGTTCGTTTACCTGGATGACATTCTGATCGCCAGCGCCTCCACGGCCGAGCACATGAAGCATCTGCGAACACTCTTCGAGCGGCTCAGCCAGCATGGCCTGATTGTCAATCCAGCCAAGTGCCAATTCGGCCGGATCGCCATTGACTTCCTGGGCCACCGCATCACCAAGGACGGAGCTGTTCCCCTGCCCTCGAAGGTGGCTGCAGTGGCGGACTTTCCAGCGCCCTCTTACAGTTCGGGCCCTGCAGGAGTTTTTGGGGATGGTGAATTTTTATCACCGTTTTGTTCCCCGTGCGGCCCGGCTCATGCGGCCCCTGTATGAGGCACTCAAGGGTAAGACAACGAAGCATATTATTGACTGGACCGCTGAGAGAGAGGCGGCCTTTGGGGACACTAAACAGGCATTGGCCGAGGCGACTATGCTGGCGCATCCTTTGCCTGCGGCGCTGATTGCCCTGACCACCGACGCTTCGGACTATGCTGTTGGTGCCGTGCATGAGCAGTTGGTGAACGGCGTCTGGCAGCCGCTGGCATTCTTCAGCCGACAGCTCCGCCCCTGCGAACGGAAATATAGCACCTTCGATCGAGAGCTCCTCGGCCTTTACCTCGCCATTAGGCATTTCCGTTTCCTGTTGGAGGCTCGGCCATTCTCCGTTTTCGTGGACCACAAGCCATTGACGTTCGCGATGGCGAAGGTTTCGGAGCCGTGGTCTGCCCGTCAGCAGCGCCAGCTGGCCTACATCTCCGAGTTTACCACGGACATCCGCCATGTGGCGGGTAAGGACAATCACGTGGCTGATTGCCTCTCCCGGGCCATCGCAGGAGCTGTCCACCTGGGAATCGACTACACCGGCATGGCAGGTGATCAGGCCTCCGACCCGGAGGTCAGCTGTCACGGGACTCAGGTTGGAGGACATCAAGTACGACAACGTCGGTGCCACGCTCCTGTGTGACGTCTCCACTGGACAGCCAAGGCCGGTCGTGCCCGGCAGTTGGAGGCGTCAGGTTTTCGATGCCGTGCACGGCCTTGCCCATCCTGGGCGGAGGACATCACAGCAGCTGGTGGCCGGGAAGTTTGTCTGGCATGGCCTTAAGAAGGACATTCGGGACTGGGCTCGGGCCTGCGTGGTTTGCCAGCGAGCCAAGGTGCATCGGCATGTGACTGCTCCGCTGGCGCATTTTTCAGTGCCGGAGCGGCGGTTCGACCACGTACATGTGGACCTGGTGGGGCCCCTGCCGCCCTCTCAAGGGTTCAGCTACCTCCTAACGATGGTGGACAGGACCACCCGTTGGCCGGAGGCTGTCCCGCTGGCATCCACTACGACCTCTGACGTGGCCCGGGCGTTCATAGGCACCTGGGTCGCCCGATTTGGCCCCCCTTCTGATGTCTCCTCTGACAGGGGACCTCAGTTCACTTCCGAGCTGTGGAATGCGGTCGTGGGGGCCTGGGTGTGCGGCTCCATCGAACAACCACTTATCACCCACAGGCTAATGGGTTGTGTGAGCGGTTTCATCGCTCCTTGAAAGCTGCACTCCGGGCCAGCCTTACGGATGACGGTTGGGTCGATAGGCTCCCCCTGGGGTCATGTTGGGCCTCCCGGACTGCCCCTTAAGGAGGACCTGCGGGCTTTCGTCGGCCGAGCTGGTTTACGGACAGCCACTACGGGTTCCTGGGGATTTCATCCCCACCGCCACAGCTCCCTGGTCGGCAGCCCAGGAGCGGACCTCGCTCCAGGACAGGGTCCGGGGTTTCACGCCGGTGCCCACCTCGCAGCACGGCCTCCCGAAGGCTTGTGTGCCGCCCAGCCTGCGGACGGCGGGGTATGTGTTCATCCGCCATGATGCCCATCGGGGCCCTTTCCGTCCTCCCTACGACGGTCCGTTTCGCGTCCTGGAGGCCGGTGACAAGGCCTTCTTGGTAGACATCGGGGGCAGGCCTGACTACATTTCGGTCGATCGCCTCAAGCCAGCCCACCTGGATCTGGACCAGCCCGTGGGGTTTGCTCTGCCCCCGCGGCGGGGTCGTCCTCCGGTTTCCAAGCCACACCGCCTCATGACTCCTGCACTGCCTGCTGTGGCCCCCTCGGCCCCCACACCGGTTCCGCTGAATCGTTTCGGGCGGGTGCTCAGGGTTCCTTCCCGTTGGCCTTGACTGTTCGGGAGTGTGAATTCTGGGGGGGGCGTCTGCAGCGGTATCGTATTCACTGTGTATGTTGTATGGTGCGTGCCCCCTTTAAGGGAAGGGGCCGTGGCACCCACCTGGTGTTACGACGCAGGTCTTAAGGAACGCACCTCTGGCTGTGCGGGTTCTGTGTTTTGGGAAATAAATCCTTCTAGTGTTTTTCACCGGCAATCAAGTCTCCGTCTCCATTTCATTGCGATCTCCTACAATATGATGTTATATGTTATAATTATGTTTTGTGTTTTTTGAAGGGATTATCGTAAATCCAGAGCATGGCTCTTATATGAAGATTACAGTCTCGAGGCGCATGGGTAGACGAAGCTCAAATACCGGTAGGGGGGCGGCATGAGGCTCAGGAGGTAGAGCGTGTTGACTGGTAACTGGAAGGTTGCTGGTTTGAACCCCGGCTCCCCCTAGCTAGAGTGTTGAGGTGTCCCAGAGCAAGCCACCTCACCCTTACTGATCCAGACGAGCTGGCTGTTGTTTAGCATGGTTGACACCACCGTCGGTGTGTGAATGTGTGTATGAATTGGTGAATGTAAGGCGATGTTGTAAAACGCTTTGAGTGGCAACTAGTTAGAACAACACTGTATAAATGCAGTCCATTTAAAATGTACTGGTGAATAGTTACATAACCATCCTGTATCATAACCATGCAGGACCGGAAACCTGACAGGCAGGAGGGTTAGCTCCAGCGAAGATGTGCAGAATCAATGTTGATCATTTGATCAACTTAAAGAAAGAAGTCTCAAATAACTTCCATACTGTCACTCTCACAGCCCCAAATGATCAGAACAGGTATATCGATCTGTTCATATTTTGTGTTGCTTCATGGAGCGCTAAGATGGTGGGAAGGCTACAAGCAATCCCACCTGGATGTGAAATATTAGCAGGTCAAGCCCTGACCTCACAGTATGAAGTGGGACTGCGTAGGGAGGGAGGCAGGAGGGAATACGAATGGCCCGTATAATATTGACACCCTGCAACACGATGGCCATGACCCACTGGCCTGGGTGCGCTGAGGTGAGCGAGGGATAGACAGAGAGAGAGGGATAGACAGACAAGACAGAGAGAGAGACGGACAGACGAGCGAGGCAGAGAAACACAGTGTTGAGAGAGGGATGAACAGAGAGAGCATGAGAGGGCAGAGACACACAGTGGTGAGAGAGGGATAGACAGAGATATTGACAAACACTTGGTGATTAGCAATCAGACAGGAAGGGGAAGGAGCTGCGCAACCTCACCATACAGAACGAGGAAGTAAAAACAGACGAGAAAGAGTTGAACAGATGAATAACCGAGGGAGCAGGATCCACATAGAGGTTGCTGTAATCATAACCATCAAAATGAGTACCAAAAAAATATGAGATAATGCAAAGTAAAACTTAAATTAAAATACAAATAATCATTTGCCACTACCTTGAAATGTAAGTAAAGGGAAGGGCTTTCATAGATAATACTAAAGTCAAAAAGAATCAAAGACACAATGTGTAATATATATAAAGATTAAATGCAAATGTAATGTCAGACTCTCCATCTTTACCCATTAGATGAAGATATTCAGACCATCAAACAAGCCCAGCAGCATCTCGGCGACAGCCAGACAAATTCACTGGTGGAAACATGAATCTGTATTGAAAGAGGGTCCTATATGTAGTTGAATAATTAAAATTAATTTCTAATATGGTGCCGTTGTGACCGAGAAAAGGCAGGAAGTAACTTTTTGGTGCTTGTGGATTGAAGACAACCACACCCACAATGCATCATGATGCACAGCTCCGCAGGCCACTCCCGCTGATCTAGATCTCCGCCTATCGGAGACCTCGCTGTTCCGTCTACCAAGCTGATTCTGCAAGACAGCTTGAAAATCAATTCACACACGTAACTGTCATCATTAAAAAGATTCTGTAATTTAATTAGTATTTTCATATTAGACAAGCCTTAAGGAAATTCATTTTTGTTTATATTAGTAATTCAATAATTGTGTTTGTTATTCGGGTTTAAAATTGTATTTAAATAGTTAGTTAAATGACGTCACTTGTAAGGCGGATGTTCTAGAAGATTACTCTGTCAGCAGAGATGCGGCATGAGAGAACGTGAACAGCTTGTGATACGCATCGCCGAAAAGAATCTAGGTTCAGTCCCTGTAAATAGCATGCAGCCAACAAGGTATGTTTTTTGTTGTTTCCCTGTATTTTGTTTTGCTTGTTTGGCTCTTTGTGTGCCGTGTAATTTATGATTTTA
>OLKM01004205.1:13621-24283 GCA_900291075.1 Melanogrammus aeglefinus | reverse complement strand
AGCGAGGGCGCGCGCGCGAGAGAGAGAGAGAGAGAGAGCGAGAGCGAGGGCGCGCGCGCGAGAGAGAGAGAGAGAGAGAGAGAGCGAGAGAGAGCGTGAGAGAGAGAGAGAGAGAGAGAGAGAGAGAGAGCGAGAGCGAGGGCGAGAGCGAGGGCGCGCGCACGAGAGAGAGAGAGAGAGAGAGAGAGCGAGAGAGAGCGCGCGAGAGAGAGAGAGCGAGAGCGAGAGCTAGAGCGAGAGAGAGCGATGTGGTGCCTGGGGACTCTGAGCGAGGGATGAACAGACGCAGGCCAAATAGACTAGAGATGTTCAGTCCGAGAACCGAGTGTAAGGAACCTGTTTGCTGCAGAGGGGCACAGGTTGAAATCATGGTGTACCTTCTCGAGGTAAAACATTAAATCACAACATCATTACTTTTGCAGATACCAACTCCTGTCTTATAAAAATCGTCTTTTGCTGGAATATCAGCATACTTTTCGCGGACAGTTATGTTTCAATTACTCATCCCTTCTGCTCGTCGTCTTGCAGTTAAAAACCGTAGAGGACGACTCACAGGTCATGTGATGTCACGACAAATACCGGGGTTGTAAATTAAGCACCGGCCTTTAAAGTCGAGCTCACTTCCTGCAGAAAATCGGAAATTACCTTTGAGAGGAGCCGAGGTAAAAGGACATAAAAAACGTGGAGCCATGTGGTCCATTCCCCGGTGTGTGTGAGACCCCCACCGGGGAATTTGACATAACTCTTTGCCTCCAGGCTGGGGAGAGCTAAGAGGCAGGTCATCCACCGGGACCAGACCTGCTGTGTGCCCGGCAGGTCCATGGTGGACAATGTCCGCCTCATTCGAGATGTTTTGGACGTCTCCAGCTCATTGGGTTTTAACACTGGTTTGATTTCTCTAGACCAGGAAAAGGCTTTTGACCGCGTTGAACACAACTTTCTCTGGAAAGTTATGGAGAGATTTGGGTACAGCGCTGGTTTAATATCTTTGGAGGAACGGGTTTCAGAGAGTCATCTACAATGGCGCCGTTGACCTGGTTAGAAAAAAACCCCGTGGTCCTGCACACACATGCGCAAAAACACACAAACATAAACACACACATGTGCATAAATGCACACGTGTGCAAAAAACAAACATACACTCAGACACGCACACATGCGTGAGCACACACATACGCAAAACACAAACATACACACACAAACACTGACACAAACAAACACACCTGTAAGGCATTACATGTAAAACCCTTTCTCTCAAACACAGATTTGTCCAGACACCCACTTGTCCTAAAACACAAACTCACACACAAACACACACACACACACACACACACACACACACACACACACACACGCACACATTTAAACACACACACACACACACACACACACACACACACACACACACACGCACATATTTAATCGAACGCCCTGTTTTAAGCAGGGAGGCTTAGTTTCAAGTGAAGGATTGGTGGCGGACAGGTTCGCCCACGCAGGTAGGCAGGAGCTCTCTCCTCTGTCTCATCTGCACCAAGGTTTGCCGCTCTTCAGTCAGGGAAAATGCAAACGCAATGTTATTAGGTTGTACTAGCGGTGACAGCGTATCTGTCAGCACGCGGGGAGGGGAACACAGCTCCGCCACAGAGGAGCCATGCACCGAGATAATCGCAGAGAATGGGCCGACGTCGGGAAAGAGAAACAGCAGGAAAAAACAAGGCAGGATAGGTGAGGTAAGATGCGTGTGGGCTGGACTAATCTCGCAGAGTCTGACAAAGCTCCTTATCCGAGGGAGGTGTAAAAATAAAGTCATAATAAAAAATAATGCGGGCGAATTTGTTATCTGGAAGCGTGCTATGAGAACACCCTCTCTCTGAGGACCCATTCCCTATTCTCCGAGCCCCTTACCAAGACAGATCTGCCCCCTTCAGTGGGAATTACCCCAACCGCCCCCCACCCACCGAAGCACCCCATCCGTCCTGCAGATATAACCCACATGGAGCGGGCGTCTTCCACCAATTACCTGGGAAAGTGTAAAGGATGAAAAAGGAGGCTGCCCCTTCCTGCATTTCTTTTTTCCTCGCTCTGGCCTCATTGGGCGGGCTAGCTCACAGCCAAGTGCAAATTAACCTCCCAAGATCAACAATGAACCTAATTAGACTGGGTTCTGCCGCACACGTCTCTAAACACAGATCACAGCTTGTTGACAGATGAGTCTCCATCTGTCTGCAGGCACTCTCGGAGGAGAGGGGGTTTGAGCGCCATCAATCCCAGGACCCCCTGATCTTCATGTGCGGGTGTGGGAGCATTCATGTTTGTGTGTATGTTTTCTTTTTTGTGTGCATTTACAGTATATGCGAGTGTGTGTTTGCCATTCTTTTTTTTTTCTTTGCACGCATGTGTGCGTCTGTGTTGTGTTGCGTGCGTTCCAAAATAATACCTCAAGCTGGGAATGACACCTCCTCAGATTCCCATGGTGATATTAATACTTCCCATTAGCCAAAACAATGTGTTTGTATTCATTGTGGTGTGTGTGCGTGTGTGTGTGTGTGTGTGTGTGTGTGTGTGTGTGTGTGTGTGTGTGTGTGTGTGTGTGTGTGTGAGAGCAGGAGGCAAGCAGGGAGTCATCGGTCCCTTTGCTACTGGTTTATGATGTCATTCTGAAGGAAGGGAGACAAGGGGAGGACATACTACAGCTGGCACCGACCACCGTGTGTGTGTGTGTGTGTGTGTGTGTGTGTGTGTGTGTGTGTGTGTGTGTGTGTGTGTGTGTGTGTGTGTGTGTGTGTGTGTGTGTGTCTGGTGGGGGGTACTACAAAGGGGCAGGAGAAGGAAGTACTCTGCCAGGCGTCTTGGCGAGCGCCCAGGGGAACCAGACGACTGTGGGAGTAAACAGAGGAGCAGGTGAGTCATACACACATACGCACATCATCGTACAGACACACACACACATGCAGACAAACGCCAATGGCACACACACACACACACGAGGACACACAAACCACACACACACACACACAGATACAATCACACACAAAATCTGAAACATACAATCGGACACACACACAGACACACGCATGTACAAACACACACAATCAATCAATCGGGGACATACATGTACGCAAATGCAAACACCTACACACGCAAAAACTCAAACATACAATCGGACCCACACACATACGCACATTGGCGTGCGTGTGGAAGACTGCTGGTTTAGGCAGCCATGGTCCACATACACACACACACACACTCTCTTACGGTACAACACACATCCATTCCACCCCGTGTAACTGTCCTGTTGGGGTGCTTGTGTATATTTGCCAAATGCTGGCTGTTTTCTATGGTGGCTGTGAGGCCCAATCAAAAGTGCCACATAGCAGCCACGACTCCACATACACACACACACACACTCTCTTACGGTACAACACACATCCATTCCACCCCGTGTAACTGTCCTGTTGGGGTGCTTGTGTATATTTGCCAAATGCTGGCTGTTTTCTATGGTGGCTGTGAGGCCCAATCAAAAGTGGTACGTTTTTGGGTCGAGAAACGGTGTGCTCTGTATCTTGGCCGTCCAAACTGATGGCTTACAATTCATTATTAACTTTAAACCAAGCATAGCTTTCATGGACCCATATGGCAACACTTTTGACAGGCCCTTTTTGTCTTTCGGTGATGAAAAACCCCAAACTTAATTTGTGCTTACCACGCAAAATAAACAGAGTTGGACAGAGATCAGCATCTGGCTGGATCCATCTGCGCCCAACTCAGCCGGGGAAACGGAAATCCTGCGAGGGAGAACTGAAGCCCGGAGAGCGATAGCAAATATGTTCTTTTTTTTTTCCTGGATGTTTTTGCACGTTTGACGGTAATTTCCCAGAGCCACCGTTGGACATGACAGCATTTTCCCTGTGTGTCTGACACGGGGCACGGCAGAACCAGTCTGGGCGCTTGGGCTCCAAACAGGCTGGTTTTCAGGGGGCCAGCGGGGCGATTCGTCATGCTTTAACAGTCACTAAGGACGTACATTTATCCAGAAGAGTTCGACCAAAGGAAGTAAGAGGTACAATGTCGAATAAATAAAGCCCTTTCACAAAAGCTAAAACAAACTGGACCGGTTTGCAATCACAAGAGAGACGTATCTTTCAGAAATAAGTTTATGTAACAAAGTGGTTATCGTGAAGTACACTGGATGATTTATGCAGGGACAGGGCATCGTTATTAAAACTGTTTTCATTTTATTTTCTTGAGGAGAAAAAAAAGAACCAAAAAATTTAAATGTTACAAATATATGATTTTAAGACAAGGACGTTCTCAAGGACAACAAAGAGGGTAGGCATGGTTATAGCATATTACATCGTACGTGGACACAGGGTTCGCCATATCGTATTTCAATCACTTCTATATTCCTCTAACAACACGACATTTAGCAAATACATTAGGTAAGAAATTATGTGTGGCAATTTTGGAACTATATGCACATTTGGACATTTGCAAATACTTCAATATGTAGCGTCCTTGACCGCGAAGGATCATCAAATCAAAAGCACAATGTATGTTTCAGAATAATGTGCGGTAAGGTGTGCTGCCTTTGAATGCGAGTATTACGTGCAAAACCTTTCATTGAATTACCTTTAAGAAAAGGTGCCCTTTGTGATAATTAGGCGGTTTGAGGTTATCCCTGCCTCGTTAATGACTTAGCCCATGAGCAAGTCAAGTCATATGATTTGCCACTAAAACACAATGGAATGAACAGGCCCAATCAGGGCTGCTTTAACACGACACACGGTGATGTCTTACATGTTTCTCTTTTTTCTTATTTTTACTCCAGGACATCTCAAGTGTGTCTCTTTAGGTAGTTTCTCTCTCTGGATGAACCCATCACACACACACATAGGTTCTGATGACTCTATTAAGAAAAAATATGGCAAGGTACACCACACACACACACGCACATATGAGACATAAAAGCCAGTGGCCTCCATAGAAAGGTCTCATCAGTCCATGGGTTTCGCCGCGCAGTATTGTCCTTCGTGGAGAGAAAAGACGTAGCCCGACTCTGTCCTCACAACCACTCGCCGAAGGCGGTCGAAGGGGGCCCGTCTACATTGAAGTGTGAAACATGAAGACTTGAGTGTCTGTCGCGGTCACAGAGGAAGGGTTGGAGTATTGATTATGAGATCCACAGCTCTGAAGGCTACTGACTCTGTGTGGGGGTATCTACTGATCTTATTCTACATGATACACTGAACTCTCAATGAACTCTCGTCATCCCATATATTAGCGTATGTGCTGAGCAGAAGCCGTTGGTTTGTGGTCACGTCACATCTCTGACGAGGACGCATTGAACGAGGGTCTAATCACAAAGGCAAAGACTGTTTTCTTCCACCCACATTCAAATGCATCCATAATTAATTTCAAATAAAGAGAAGCACACTCCCTTTTGATGCTTGCGACCGACGAACCAAACACAAGACAAACCAAATAAACATCGGTCTTATGCAGCCGCTCTATTTGCTAAACTTTTTTTTTTGTTTGTTGTTTTTACTAATAAAACTTGGCACATGGCAGAAGGAAAGCAAAAACCCATATTCATTGAATAAAGCAAAGGAGAATCTTGTCAATAAGATGATATGAAAGGAAATTAATAATAATAAACAATATCAGCCTCCAAACGAGGAAATAACGATCACACCAGCGTGCAGATTGATGGAATTTGTGTTGAGGACTGAGAGCAAACCAAAGAATACAATAAACAACAATAAAAAGTATATAAAAGTGTTTTCCAATATTGATTGATGTTGCTCCGGGGGGAAAAGGAAATACGATTTAATAAAAATAAGATAATCCGGTCATTTTACGAGACACGGCGCGCTGATGCTAGAGCGTGATCCGTGGTCCCACCTCCTTCTCCTCCTCCTCCTGCTCCTCCTCCTCCTCCACCACCTCCTCCCTCTCCTCCTCCTCCACCACCTCCACCACCTCCTCCCTCTCCTCCTCCTCCCTCTCCTTCTCCTCCTCCCTCTCCTCCTCCTCCTCCCTCTCCTCCTCCTCCCTCTCCTCCTCCTCCTCCTCCTCCTCCTCCACCCCCAGTACTCCTTGTGGTGTATCTAACCCTCCGCCCGCCCTCCCTCCTCGCTCAGGGTGAACCGCGTGCGTCTGACCGTGTTTGGGCTACAGAACCACATTCGTGTTCTGCCTGGGAGTGCGCCGGACCTTTGGAGGCCTGTTGCTTGGCAGGTCAAATTATCTTTTGATTATTTGCAACATAACATGTAACGTGAAAAAAAGAATACGATATGAAACGTGTTTCTGTCAAGGCCACGGGCATGCGGACCGGCCAAGGGCAACACACTGTTTCCAAACCAGTCTCCTTCATCTGCTCAGCATTACGACGCGGGCCCACTGCCTTGGCCCTGTCTCTGATCTCTGGGTGAGCTCCGGGCCATAAAACAAAACACAAGCGGGGTTATGGTAATACCGAGGCAGATCCGTCACAGTCTAGGGTCAGAACGAAAGACGCCCAAGATGAGATGCTGTCAGAGAGACCCACTCGCAAAAGGGCAGGTGCCAGCGCTCGCTCTTCCTCTCCCTCCCTCCCTTCCTCTGCCTCTCAGCTGCCCTCTGTCTCTCTATGTAAATGAAACGGTCTGTTCAAGCTAAATCCTTACCTGCAGCCATTTGGACATGGAGTCAACAGGGCCTTCACTAAGCCAGACTATATGAATAAATACACACACACATATATATATGTATGTGTAAATCATCCAAAGAGGTTTTGCCTTGCTTGAAGCACAGAGCTTTCCATGATGATATTCTGGCTTCTTCTGCTTGACCTCCTGTAATATACGATCCGAGTCTATCTCCGTAATAACGATCACTGTTAGCCTGAATGTTGGAAACGTAAGCTATTCTCGATAGGCTCCGGGCTGAAGGTTTTAGAGTCACGAGGATCAGGAGTCATGCCCTGGAGAAACACACGTCATCAAGACGAATATTAAGTTGGAGCACGTGACATACCATATCTGCTGATGAATCGACACCTGCGGTACAGTTTGGGAAGCCGTTGATCCAGTTAGCCAGCAGTTGGGCTCAGGACTGTGGGTGCTGGGGAGTTAGACGTGTCGAGCTACTTCACAGGGCTAACATTTCCGCTAATAGAAAGGGAAGCGATCAGAGGCGAAGCGCGGATCCATTGTAAAAGAAGGAAAATAACCGGAGAAAGAAAAAAAGTAACCTGATTTCTCAGCGATAAAACCCTTTTAAAACCACACAAATAAAATCAAGAAGCTCTTGTATCCGACTCGGTGTGAGACGGAGACGGGTCAGGTGGAAGCGGTGAATAAATATGGTCTAAGGCGTGAAGGTTGGCGAATGTCCTGTGTGTGTGTGTGTGTGTGTGTGTGTGTGTGTGTGTGTGTGTGTGTGTGTGTGTGTGTGTGTGTGTGTGTGTGTGTGTGTGTGTGTGTGCGTGTCCTGGTTCTGGCTGGTAGGAGTCTCTCAGCTTCGTCCTGCCGCCAAAACCAAGGCTTGGTTTCCGCGTGCGTGACCGCGTGCGTGACCGCGTGCGTGACTGTGTGCATGTTAGTGTCCTAGACTCGTACATGTGTACATGTATGCGAGTGTGTTCACCTGTTTGTTGTCAGAATATGCCAGTTCGTGTGGTATGCCAGCGTTCACATGCGTCTGTGTGCGGATGTCAACGTTGAGTGTGAGTGTCTGTGTGTGTGTGTGTGTGTGTGATGTGTGTGTGTGTGTGTGTGTGTGTGTGTGTGTGTGTGTGTGTGTGTGTGTGTGTGTGTGTTTCAATGATGCTAGGAACTCCTCCTCCATCTCCTCCTCTCCTCTCTTGAGGTGTCTCCGGGCCCCGCTGCCCGCTGGCCCCCGGGGGCCTGGGTCTTGAGGAAGGCCCTCCCCATCACCGGGCCTGGGGGTTGTGGCGCGACCGGGACCTCTCCAGGCCTGCCCGCCGGTTGTCTGTTTGGAGAGAGAGAGAGAGGCAGAGATGGGGGGGGGTGAGTAAACTAAGAAATGTCGCCAAACGGATTTATAAAAGCCCCCCCCCCCGCAGTGTGGCTAAATGGAGGACAATTATTGGGTAAAATAAATAAAGTCAAACAGCTAAGGGGGACAGACAGATGATAGATAGGCAGAGAGGAAGACATGCAGGGAGGAAGATGAGAGAGAGAGAGAGAGAGAGAGAGAGAGAGAGAGAGAGAGAGAGAGAGGAGAGAGAGAGAGAGAGAGAGAGAGAGAGAGAGAGAGAGAGAGAGAGAGAGAGAGAGAGAGAGAGAGAGAGAGAGAAAGAGGGAGAGAGATAGAGACAGAGAGAGAGAGGAGAGAGGGAGAGAGATTAGAAAGAAAAGGGGAGAGACATATATAAGGGAGAGAGACAATGAGAGAGAATGTGAGGGATTAGTGAGAAAGAGGGAGAGACAGAAATAAGGGAGAGAGAGCGAAAGGAGAGTGAGAGAGGAGTGACGGAGGGATTGAGTGAGAGAGGAGGAGTGCGGAGGGGACAACATAAAACAAATGGAGAGTGATTGAGGTAAGAGCTGTTGGGGGGGGCGGGGGACTTGTGTCTGGTGTCATAGTAACTGTATTGAGCTCCAGATTTAGGCCCTAACTCAAGAGACCCCTAAGCTCCTTTCATTGCCCACAGGCTTGATATGCAGAATGTACAAGCTCCTCAATGGGGAGACACACACACACACACACACACACACACACACACACACACACACACACACACACACACACACACACACACACACACACACAAACAGACACACACAGACAGGGAGAGAGTATTAGAAAGACGAAAGGGAGAGATATATATAAGGAAGAGAGACAATGAGAGAGAATGATGAGGATTAGTGAGGAAAGAGGGAGAGACAAGAAATAAGGCGAGAGAGAGCGAAAAGGAGAGTGAGGGAGAGGAGTGACGGAGGAATTCGAGTGAGAGAGGAGGATGTGCGGAGGGACAACATAAAACAAATGGAGAGGGATTGAGGTAAGAGCTGTTAGTCGCTCTGAATGGGGCGGCGGGGGACTTGTGTTCTGGTGTCATAGGTAACTGTAATTGAGCCTCCAGAATTTAGGCCCTAACTCAAGAGACCCCTAAGCTCCTTTCATTGCCCACAGGCTTGATATGCAGAATGTACAAGCTCCTCAATGGGGAGACACACACACACACAGACACACACACACACACACACACACACACACACACACACACACACACACACACACACACACACACACACACACACACACACACACACACACACACACACACACACACACATACACACACACACACACAAACAGACACACACAAACACTTCGGGTGTGTGTGTGTGTGTGTGTTTGTGTGGGTGTGTGTGTGTGTGATTGTCCAGAAAAAAACATTCACATTGTTGAGGGAAATATGAATTGCACACTCAATGAAACACAAGCTTCTATACTATATAGCCATCATTGAATACGCTTTTGGATGAAGTCGCTTCTTTGCACCTTAAAGAAAGACGTCTTCCTCCGGTGTCACCAAGAAACCCAGCAGCATGCATCTCCTCCCCAGCCCTTGACACCTTCCAGTGGAGATAACCTCCTGATTTAACGAGGCTCCGCTCATAAACTCAAAACTCTCAGTATTTGTGTGAGGAAGAAACCGGGATCCCTGCCTTGACCTTGAGAAGCACTTCTTCCTTGACTTTATTGTGTGAGCCCGTAACAATCATCTGAACCCCATTGTCTCGTTGAAGATGCCGGGTGAATCGCTGCCTGTCTCTCCCCATGAACAGCCGCTATTAAATCAAATACTTTGCTGTCAAGAAGACTCCTGAAAAAAAGAAATCCACCATCAGCCTCTATTAAATCAAATACTTTGCTGTCAAAAAGTGTCCAAAAAGAAATACTTTTTCATCAACACGCTACTTAAACACTGACGAATGCTGTTACCCACCATATTTACTCCCTCATCTCTCCCTCTGTGTCTCGCTCTCTCACACAAACTCTGTCTTCCAACCCTTAATCTGTCCCTCATCTCACTCCCTCTCTCTCCCTCCCACTCTCTTCCCCTCTCTCCCTCCCTCCCTCCCTCCCTCCCTCCCTCCCTCACTCCTCCCTCTCACTCTCTCCCACTCTCTCCCTCACTCCCTCTCCCCCTCTCCATTCCCTCTCCCTCGCCACGTCTCCCCCTCCTCGCCCTTCCCTCCCTGCCTCCCTCCCTCTCCCTCCCTCCCTCTCCCCACCACTCCCTCCGCCCCCTGCAGTCTTCCACTCTTGTCACGGCGGAGGCTCCGCTGTACCAGAGACGGAGTCACACCGACACGTCTCCCCCCCCCACCCGCCCAGACCTGCCCTGCGGCGTTCCACCCCCAGCAGCCAGGTGGCGATGCTCCGGCCGCGGGCGCGCGGCAGACAGCGCCCGCGGCCGCTGGCGGCGGTGGAGCACGACTGCCGGCGTGCTCCGCGCATCGCTGCCTGCTACTTCCAGGCGGCGTGCTTCACCGGGCGCCCCTCTGCCCATTACTCGCCGCCAGCTGTGGGGTGCCAGCCATCCATACCCCCCCCCCCCCCCCCCCCCCCCCCCCCCTCCCCCCAGCTGGGCGGTGTTTAATGGCTACCTCTCCATCCATCCTGTCCCGTAATGAGCTGAGAGTG